>QXVZ01003764.1:0-23197 GCA_008931825.1 Phallusia fumigata
GACCAAGACATCAGGCAAGGATTAATTTCTTTTATTGTTGATTTTCGATTGGCTCTGTAAAGCAGAAAATTGCATGGTGCATTGTAGTCATGTCAGCGAGATACGCAACATATTGAAGATCCTTGCTCTCAAGTCAAGAAGTAAAGACAAAAACCAATATAAGGCATTGTATTCAACCCCTAGGAAAGCCCACCAAAACCAATTTTTTAACGAACTGATAACATGCCCGCATAGCCTGCCGACTAAGAAAACCCGCAATTCAAATTCAGGAAATTAAGAAATTTAACAGTATCCTTGAATAACCAGGTTTTTTTTACAGGGCGTCATGGTCGGTATGGGACAGAAGGATAGCTACGTGGGTGACGAGGCCCAAAGCAAACGTGGCATCCTCACACTGAAATACCCGATCGAGCATGGCATAATTACCAACTGGGACGATATGGAGAAGATCTGGCATCACACCTTCTACAACGAGCTCCGTGTTGCCCCCGAAGAGCACCCCACCCTCCTGACCGAAGCCCCACTTAATCCCAAGGCCAACCGTGAAAAGATGACCCAGATTATGTTCGAGACCTTCAATGTGCCAGCTATGTACGTCGCCATTCAAGCCGTGCTTTCACTGTACGCATCTGGCAGAACCACCGGTAAGCAAACTCAAGATACTTTACCTATCTACTAAGGTCCTTTGTTCAGGACAGACAATGCAGAAGCATATGCCCCCAAGACTTTTGGGTATTAAGCAATAAGACATTGGATTGCATCAGTTACTTGTTTAAACATTTTTGAAATGTATACACATTGTGTAAAGGTATCGTTCTTGATGCTGGTGACGGTGTCTCACACAACGTGCCAATCTACGAGGGTTACGCGCTCCCTCACGCTATCGCGCGGTTGGATTTAGCTGGACGTGACTTGACCGACTACCTCATGAAAATTCTCACCGAGCGTGGATACGCCTTCGTCACAACCGGTAAGAAAATTGATGTATCAAAAACATTGTAAGGTTATAATGTGTGTAACCAAAAGTAAATTTCAAATCGTTTTATCTTGAGCTTAAATATAATTTGAACTGTACGTGGTTAAAAACAGGCGCTTGATTTAAACTAAAAATACTGTAGACGTCTTCTTACATGTAAATCACATAAACCCATCAATACGATTAAAACATTTTGAAGGAAACTGTTGATAATCTACGTAATTCGGCCAAGCATATCCGAAAACAGGCGGCAAACAATTATACTAAAAAAAAACATTTGCTTTTAGCTGAACGTGAAATCGTCCGTGACATCAAGGAGAAACTCTGCTACGTCGCCCTTGACTTCGAACAGGAGATGGCAACCGCAGCATCATGCACCTCTCTTGAAAAGAGCTACGAGCTTCCCGACGGTCAAGTTATCACCATCGGTAACGAGCGATTCAGATGCCCAGAGACCCTTTTCCAACCTTCCTTTATTGGTGAGTTGAGCTTCTTCTTTTCAGCTGTTAGTCGGCATTTAGCGGGTCAGGGTCAAAGCCGTGTATGGGAGGTATTTAACGGAAGAGTCGAAAAAGAGACCTTTGCTAATGCGTGTGTAAGCGTAATGTATGTTGGAACCAGATCATATATTTCCAGTTCTTAAAAAGAGCAGCGTAATGACATTCTCCAGCCAAACAAGTCCTTATCGAGTAAGCCATGGCAAACAAGAAATACCTTTATGCCGCGCATAAATATACGTGTAAACATAGTCTTTAAAAATCACGTTGATCATCTGACTGACTATTGGTAAAGATTAACTTCGCCGTTAGAGAGCGCTGTTGCGCACAATATAAGATCATTTATAACACAGCGTTTTGACAGTATAACAGACAGGCCATTAGCAACAGTTACTCTTCGAAATTGCCTTTGCTTTCTTCTTACTTTAGTGTTTTTCCCTTTCTACATCTCTTTCTCTACCCGCCACCAATCTACCGTCACCTAATCTTTAATTCTTTCTATGATTCTTTTGCTTAGTTTTCGTTCTTTGCTAAACTTCTCATGTCTTTTTACTATCTACTTAACCTGTCAAGCGATGATAATTTTTATTCTCCCGCTTATACAATCCAATTTTTAACTTTTTAACTGATCGACAAGTTGTTTTCTGCTATTTTTCCAATCTTTCCTATCAAATCTACTATCGTTTAGTTTCCCTACTTTCGACCGCCTTATCGGTTTTAATACTTCGTTACTGTCTTTTCCTGCCAAGTTTATCTTCAACTTATATTCTTTTATCTGTGCTTCTCTTCCGCTTTTTAATCAGCTTAACTTAATCTTCTTTTCTCATCCTCTTTTCCTTCACTCAATTAAAGTGTAATCAATTTCTATTGCTTTGCTTGTCACCTGAATCAACCTTTCTACCTTGGTTTTATTCCGATTCTTGATCTAACTCTATCCTTTGTCTTCATTTCCCAATCTTTTCTTTTTCGACTACAGGTAAACCATCCATGCTTAATTTTCGTTCACTCACTTCGCCTTTGGTTTAAACAACTTATTCCACCCTTCCTTCAATTCTACGCCCATGGTTTTAGTTTTTACTGCCACCCTGTCCCTCTCGCCTCTTCGCTTTTTCTTTTGATCTCCTCCTGGCTTAAGAAGTCTCACTTTCAAGTTTCTTTTTTTTCTGTTTCATTATTCACATATCTTTTCCTCTTCTCTCATCACTTTTCTTCTTCTCATTTTTGCCTTTTTCATTCTCCTCTCTTCCTCCTTTCTATCTTCACTCACTCACTTTTAACTCCAACTCTTTTTCTCCTCTCCAGGAATGGAATCCGCCGGCATCCACGAGACGACCTACAACTCCATCATGAAGTGTGACATCGACATCCGCAAGGATCTCTACGCCAACAACGTCCTCTCCGGAGGAACCACCATGTACCCTGGTATCGCCGACAGAATGCAGAAGGAGATCACCGCTCTTGCTCCCAGCACCATGAAGATCAAGATCATCGCTCCTCCAGAGAGGAAATACTCCGTCTGGATCGGTGGTTCCATCCTTGCATCCTTGTCCACCTTCCAGCAGATGTGGATCACCAAACAGGAGTACGATGAAGCAGGACCCTCCATCGTCCACAGAAAGTGCTTCTAAATCTTTGTTGTAACTTTTACATCTTTCCTGATTCGACTTACTAATTTAAATAAATTATTGCATACTACTTACCTGTGTGTTTGAAGGAAATACGTTGAAAAGGTTGGTTAAAAAAATATACGAAAGAAAGATACAGGTTGGATATACACAGCTTTAAAATGTCGAAGTGACAAGTCGAAAATCGCTTGCCTCTATAGCTACAGGTGATGTAAACAGCTTAGGTCAACCTGTTTACTTCGGTTTAGGAAAACAAAAGCTTAAATGACAAATTTTAACTTAATTTAACCTTTTCTACGATCCGTTTTAAGGAAATTATCATTCGGAACACAAAGCTAAAAAATTTTAATTCAGTCCAGTTTCCGCGAAAAACTTGTGATTTTATCACGCCTTTTACCTTTGGACATTTAAAGAATAATGCATTGAGGTCATGTGCGTCTGTGGTTAGGGTTCGTGTGAAAAACACGCGACATGAACACACGTGGACATCGTGCATCGGTGACGCTTGTGGTTAGCCTTGTGCGTTATGGTATTGACGTATATCGATTGGAATTGGATGATTTGCACATAGGAATGAATTGATCGATATGCAACAAGCACGTGGGGTCTTTAAGTTAGCACGTAACTGTTAATAATTGTCAGGTTTCGCCTTGTTTTTTCGGAAGGCATATCAAGATTACCTTCGCAAACGCAATTCCTGCAAAACAGTGTGTTGAAAGTCCGTGAGCAATATTTGGGATTTTGTTTTGTTACCTTAGAGTAAAAACAAAACTTTTGAACCTCATTAAAAGGACAATCAAGGCCCAAGGAGTGTTATTTTGTCTTTCTGAATTAAACGTTAAAACATTGCTTTTTCCTACGTTTTTAGTTGAGATTTAAAGGTGATTTTGTATGAAGAAACATAGCGTTTTAAATCAGCAAGGTCAAACAGGAAATAGCAAAACGACGGCTCCTCAATTAGCAGGACGTAAGAATATCCTAGACCGGAAAATGAGCAATTTACGGATTTTGGATTAGTACACCATGGATTGATTGCATAAGCACCAGACTGGACGCATCCCAATAATGACCAGAACAAAATATAGAAAAACAAGCCAACTAACCAATTTAACCTTTCATGAAATCAGTCCATTAGTCCAATCACCAGCCATACACAAAACAAGTATACACGTCAAAACTTCATTAGCCCAAACTTCCCTAATGTCAGTCAACCAAAGGACGNTGCACCTGCGTGTTTATTACATCAAGTCACCACAATCCAATGTATATGAACCGATTAGCCTTTGCCCTGACGTAATACCTGTGGATACGACAAATAACACAGGCCTGGGTCATAGGTTAAACTGTTGAGAAAATTATTTATCATGAATGGAATTGTATCGTATCGTTTTTTAACATTTTTTTAATGCGGTGGCGTTCAGTTCCAGATTTAACATTAAGAATAACCAAGAAATTCATATTTCATCCGTTTTCCCGCCATATTTTTTTCAAACGCTGCCGGTTACGAAACAAGCTGACAGCAAGCAATGTGCCTTGCGTCATCTCACAATCGAAAACAAGACGTCACAATTCATGACTTACTTTTCACGACCGAGAAAATTCTACGCGCGCACATCATGATAAATCGCTGACCAATACACAAAGACAACCCTTTTCTCACACAACAGGCCACAAGGAGCTTAAAATATTCACACTACATACCTATTACGTGCCCAAAGCAATGTATATTGACATGTATACGCAGGTGGCACGCAAGACATTCCAGACATAAAACCAACGCTTGGCGAGGAATGCCAAAGTCTGGCGAAAGAATGACAAATTCCACCGAAAACTTACGTGTTTTTTTGCCCCGACATGAACTACCTAGGACCGTAAAAGGATAAAACCAGTAAGAGCTAATTGGAATTTGCAGTGGTTTTAGGTTCGCTCAGGGTGCTTAGCCCGGTTCAAGCGGTGCCGGGCGCATTTTTGGTTTCAATGGCATTGCATCGTCGTGGATTGCAAGCCGGGTGGCATTCGATTTGAAAACGTTATGCGTGCTTAACGGATATTTATTTCAATCATTAACAACCAAGGCATTATTATTTTTATGAGTGTTTTATTCTCCTTTGCAGGTTGCATTAAACAACTAAAAAAATGGTAAGACAATCGAAGATCACAACACATATATGTTAAAATCGTGGAAATGGGTTGGTGGCCGAAGATTTCGAACAAACTTTAGTATTTGTAAAACAAAAACAGACAAACATGGCTAAGGCTAAGGTTAAAAATCGATTTCTTTTTCGACACAAAAAATTGCACCAGCACGTGCAATAGTTTCGTTTCTCAGTGGCTCGGTAGCATGAACTTGCAGTAACTGGAAACGCTGAATCAAGAGCCGTGCGACGTCATCCATCACGTGACGGGCCGACGCGAGAAAAAACTAGAACGTCATTCATCGTGGGTGCGTGCGCCTATAAAGCGTCGGGCGACGAGGATAGAAGTAGATTAGTGACATCAATATTGGTGAGCGACTTTAGTTTAGCCGTTGTTTAGTTGGATTGCCTGCGTCGACGGCGGACTTGCATTTTGTTTTGTGGGAGTAAGTAGAAGTTTTGTATTAATATGTGCCGAGGGTTAGTTGCGTATAAAACCTGTTTGGCGTTTACGTAAACATTATTGGCGGAACCGTGCAACAGACGTTGAGTTAACGTCAACACGTAAAAATCAATAAGTTTGAATGAGTTACTTTATAATTGCGTGATGCAAAAATTTGCGATTGTGTTGATAGCTACCAATTATAACTTATCATATGCAACAATTTCGATAAGCCTCCAGTTGCACAAAATTTACGTACAGAAAAGCTTAATACGTGGGATTCGACTCCACAACGCTTGTCGGCAATTTATTCGCAAAGTTAATTCGTCGAGTAAAAGGAATTTTTTAAAACGGTCGGCGCATCCAGTGTTATAAAATATAAAACACGGTAATTGGTGGAAAGTACTTAAACTTGCGTGTATACATGTTGCACCAGCGGCAACAGTTCAAAGCGTTCAAACTATGCCGATAGTTAGTTCAAACATAAAAGTCATTCGGTAAACACCATTTGACATTTAGACGTTCTAAAAACACGTGAAATTACACTGTCGAACTACAAAGGTAATTAGTAGTTACATACGATTGGCATTTTAAACTTCTACCTGACCGCGTACAAGAGAAATTAAAAACATAGAATCAAACGCATTTTGCTGATTGAGCTTTTGGAAGTTTTGAATCACCTAACGAGAGTTCAGGCAGGTTAATTTGCGTAGACATTGTGCTTCGCAAATTCCCATGGTAGCGATAACAGTTCGTGCTATGTGATATTTTAATGACCACTGCAGGTGCCAAAAGTCAAGCATTTGATTGTAATGACCCTCACCAATTGTCGTTTTTCCCACAAGATACACGCCTTCACAATACGAGTTGAGCTAACTTAAAGCATTAGCCACTGATAATACGTCGCTGCTACCACCGAAAATTTCGTCACACGATGGCCGCTGTTTCGGTGTTTCTCCGAATTTCTACTCTGATTGTTCTAGCGATAGCGATGATGCCTCATGAAGCTAGAGGTGAGTTTTGATTGTTTTCTTGGTAAACATAAAATTTAATATTGTCAGCTTGAATGATCGAGTTAACTTGCGAAAGAATTTTAGTATTGAGGATTTTTACATTGACGGTCTTGCTGTTTCGTGAAAATGTTATTTTAAATATTTCTTTGTTTAATTGTGTTTAAATAAAGAGCTCTTGAGTTTTATTAAACTATTAGAAAAAATGTCTAAAGAAGACCAAAACATTGTAAAAAATGAAACAGGATTCTTCTAAAACTATAAATTTTGTCTGTTTTTCGAAAAATTCTCTCTTGCAACAGTTTTTGTTTTTTCAACCCTCACTTTTTGAATGATTTATACTTTAAGTCTATCAATTGCAGGTATAAAATGCATGGTTTGCGAAAACGCCGTAAGTTACAGAGATTGCGACATGAAGGGCAAAATCGTCGAATGCGACCGGACTCAGGTACGTAAATTGCCTATCTGTTGTGGGATTTTCGCACACGCAATGCGAATGTGCCAAGTTTTAAGCCTCTGGAATTATAAAATTGTCGCCTAATGTCAAACTGTCTTCGACATGGGTGCAAATTACGTGTTATAGTGACACGTACTTGTATAAATTGCCAACTTGAGCAGAGATGTACAGAATTAAATGTATGTTGCTGCTATTTTGCATGTTGTAACGACATTTCACAAAACCTTTGGCAGCAAAACAAGTCCAGCACCACAAAAACAAGTGATTTTGCGAAAACGGAAAAAATCCAATTGTTGCATATCGGACGGAAAAAAGTTTGACATGTTTATTGGTCTGACACAAAATATAGTGAAAAAATGAAACACAACATTGCAACACTAAGTGTCGCGCTTAATGTACATAATAGTCCCATAGGACGTGGCAAAAACAATTTGTTGAGAAACGGTGAGCTAATGAAAAACGTGAAGAACTTATCGGAAATATTTCCAAACTGTTTCAAACTTTTAAACAAACGCAAAAAAATAATTTTTTAACGCATTTCATTGGAACCAGTCCTGCGACGATAAAATCTCCGTGGATCAACAATCGCCTTATACGGCGAAACAAAGAGGCGGGATTAAAAATTCGAACATTCCAGAATTATTACTCGACGCACGTGACGCGTAGTCTCAAATCAGCCTGACTGTTTGACACCAAAACACGGGAGCTTACACTTCGCATTGTTCGCAGACAATAGAAAACAGCGATAACGTGTGATAAGCGGGAAACACCAGCAATGTTTGCCCGGGGCAGTAAGCTCCGTCTTGCACGAGGCTGATTAATAAAGCGTTTTAGGTTTGTTGTCATTTGGTAGGAAATGACTTGAGGTTGTGGTACCAGGTTGAACGCACGTGCTATTCATGTAACATGCAAATTTTTGACGTAAGCGCGCAGCCGTTTTCTGGTACACGCCCATAAGTTTGTAGATTTCCTTCAAACACTACCGACTTTTTAGATGGTGAAAAAACAGTGCCTGTTCCTAAAGTTGAGATTTGACAAAAAAACATTTGGGTTTCTTCGCCATAATACGATTGTTACCAAATGCGTCCTTCAGGATTTAAGTACAGACCAAACTCTTTAGTGGCAACAGCTTATTTTGTACGGGTACAAAAACAGGTTATTTCAGTTCAACTCGGTTTCAGCGCAGAGTCCTTATATTTCACTTAAGTGGTTGGGTATAACCGTTTTCCGAAAGACCACCAACAGAGAAACACAAGTTCACAACCATCCGAACGAAAACCACAAATTTGTTAAAAAACGAATCAAGACAACTTCTCCATGCATTTATCCGACAAAAAATCGNCGTCCTTCAGGATTTAAGTACAGACCAAACCCTTTAGTGGCAACAGCTTATTTTGTACGGGTACAAAAACGGGTTATTTAAGTTCAACTCGGTTTCAGCGCACAGTTCTTATATTTCACTTAAGCGGTTGGGTATAACTGTTTTCCGAAAGACCACCAACAGAGAAGCACAAGTTCACAACCATCCGAACGAAAACCACAAATTTGTCAAAAAACGAATCAAGACAACTTCTCCATGCATTTATCCGACAAAAAATCGAGACATAGGCGAGGAATCTGACACCGAAGGTGAACTCGGACTTTTCCGAAGCGGTAATTTTGGAACACAAAGCCTCACGATCGATACAGTGGCAACATATAGCAAGCGTAGCAATTTTCAGTGCCTGTCTCGGCCACTACTTGATATCCAAGGACGTGATTATAACTTTGCCAGAAGCCCATCAAGTACCGGATTGTTCAATTAAGTCGCCTTATTAGCTCATTGGCGTTTTGGCAGGTAGGGTCCCTTTCCGGTTAGGTCGCGCCCCGAAGCAGGACGCTGGGCGGGTAAATTAAGGAGTTTGGCGATGGTGGGGTGGAGTAATTAGGTGGCGTTTTCTTGTTAAACCGGTTGGTTTATTGGAGGGCACGGTTTTCCTGTGGTTTGGAAGTTGAGCTCGCAAAGTGTTACACGTGTTGTGTGATTGGCGGATGGACATACACCGCAAAGCGTGGGCGCAAATTTGTATCTTGGGATATAGGGCACAATTTGTAATTGGAGATAGACAAAGTAATTTTCTTCTCGAGCATCAGACAGTTGAAAAACAGAATACATTAACCTCAAACAAACTTCCTACCTCTAATCGTGAGGATTTTTACACGAGAACAATTTCTGATCTGAAAAAGCTGATGTGGAAAAGTGCAATTGAGTTTCGTGTCGCAAGCAGACGAAACCAAATATTGCCGGATAAACTAATTTGTGATTGACTTACCACACCTTTTAACATTTTAAGTCACTGCTTTTTACAAGTGCCAGCTCTTGGAAGTTACCAGTTTGCGGTTGCAACGGCGTGACTTGCATGAACGCCAAAATACCCGTTTTCCTTAATTCGCATTTTAAGACTGGTCTGCATTACCGGGTGGCCAAAATTCATTATAAGTCTAACGGGTTTGGCTTAGCTATTTCCAAAGCCGCACCCTGAAGTTTGAAATATTTTTTAGGTTTGTCACGCGAAATTTGCGCGTGGGTGGTACAGACACCTGCGCTGTTAGGTCGACATTAAGTGGGAACAATTTAACGAGTCAAACACCCAGGACAGTTTTACTTAGGAGTTTTGCTGCAAGGTCAAACTTTAGGTTTCGAAAAGCACGAACTTGTAACATCGACGCCTTGCACGAAGTTTCTTTGTAAGCAGGGATGTGTTTTTGCAAGAAACTAAACAGCCTTTCTGAACAAGCGGGTGTTCTTGGAAATGTTTTGCTCAAAGGGCCAAGAGACATACTGATGATTTGTTAAAATTAGAACGTTTTACCGCCGAGGTGATTTTGAGGGACGCATTTTCGGCGAAAAATCATTTTAACGTTCATGTTTTTGTGCAGGACTCGTGCCAGACCGAGACCAGGATATTCGGGACGCTACAGGATAGAAGAACCGTGATCAGAAAATCGTGCAAGTCGGGACGCGCATGCAATCGTAACTACGACCAGGTGATGTTAGATATTTAAGACACCAAGCTACAGCTGTCTTAGATGAAAACACACTTATAAGGCGATTATATACGAAAACAGCACAGTACCGTCAGCTTGTAACGTGGGAGATTTGCGCTGGCTAAGGAGTCGCCAAAAACACTGGCCTGGTCCTTGGCTTATGATCAACGAATTATAAACACAAAATAAACCGATCGTCGACATGGTACAAAATTTATGGCCCGATGTTGTCACGATTTCGTTTTAAAGCTGTTTTCACTGTAAATTGTAATTTGATTCCTCGCATTTTGGCTCTGGCCACGGTAGTTCTACGGCGTGTTATTGCAAGGTAAGACAACAGTGATTCGTCATTATTGGCATTTGCGTCCTTTCTCCGCAAGCCGACCAAAAACAGCGAAATTACATTTTCTGCACGCCAAAAAGTTTCCAAATCCAAATAAAGTAGTGTAAATGTCACATAAGACGAATCGCCGAATCTCCACGGATGATATAAACTCAAATGGCATGCAACTAAGAAACTCAGTGTGTAGTTTTGAGACTAATTAATTTGGCCCCGTAAGCTTTGTATTTATGGCGCAACACTCTTTAACTAAATTATTCAATGCTACAGAACCCAGCCATCGCGTGGTCACCCACTCAATGCAACGATCACCGTCTTAACTCAGTTTGTCGATGCTGCTGCGGCACAAACGAATGCAACAGGGGAATGTCCAAGTGTTTCGGAGGTAAAATTAAGCTCAAAACAGTAATTTTAAACTAGGCGATTATCTCAGGGTTGTACTGCAGGTACATACAACTTTGCCTCAAAAACAAAATTAAACCTGCTACAAATGATTTCATGAAATCGTGGTATCGCGCTTTTTATTTATTTTTCCATTTATACGTAGGTTGTCCTTACATCCATTACCATCCCGAGCACGGTTCCTTCAGCTGCACGAGTGGTACTGCCGAAGGAAGCGTGTGCAAGTTTAAATGCGACTGGGGGTACGAAATACAAGGATCGGCCGCTTCACGATGTGGTAAGTTGAAAAAACGTGCAATTTAGGTTAAAATTTAATCAGATTTTCGGTCCGTTAAACTATCGAACAACCTGCCTTAAAAGTGAATTTACTATATAGATCAGTTTTAGACGTTTTGGCGTTGATTAATTCCGAGTAAAGGTTTTATTTTTTTCATGTACGTAGTTATTAATGAATTGCGGTGACATTTTTTATCTTCTAATAGGTAAAACGACACTGTTGTGGCTTGGTTAATCCCTTACGGTCCATATTAACCCGAAATACGTCCGGTACGTCTAGTAGGCTTTCTGCCTAGTGTTGGGACTATTAAACTTCGGAGGCAAATATACCTGTCAACAAAAAACATCGATCTAAATTGTTACGGCGAATCGATTTACTTTGCATAGAAACACATTGAGCGGAACAGCAACGTTTAGGCATTTTCTTTTTTAGGCACGTTTTTGTTTCAAGATGTGATAACAAAGCGTGTGACGCATAGCGTGGCTTGTCTTGATTCAGTTGACCTATACGTCTTGTCACTATTAATCGGTTTAACAACTTGACCCGGTCGTGGAGCCGGTGACCAAATGATAAAATCCGTAATTCGACGTCGGCACGCATTTCAGTGTCAAGTCTTAAGATTTATCCATGATTTACCTATAAGATTTTATCTGCTTGGGCGGATTAAACATAAGAATTCAGCAATGACAACCTTTTGGTTACGTGATAATGCGCGTCATTAAATTAGCAAAAATGCGGTGAAAAAATGACCACTGATTCCTTGTGCGAGATCGACTAAGCCGCTTTGATGCGTCGATACGAAACAAATAGTTTCGAGCTGTAAGTTTACAGGTCAAAATCAATGTTTGGGCAAATTAGGTAGCGTGTAGCGTCATCGCGTGAGACCCATTGCGAGCGCATACGGTTTATTTTTAAGCTCTGACGTCTATGCGACTTAAGAACTAATGCCTACTTTTTGCTCAAGGGACAAAAAACTTCGAGTGTAGCACGCAAATATCAATTGACAGAGCGTTTTCAAGAAATTAAATTGTCACTGCGATTGTATGCAATAATAGTGATTCATAATCTGTTGCAGAGAAAAACAAGAGGTGGAGCTCCCCAACGCCATCCTGCCGCAGAGTCACATGTAATCCACCAGTGACGGCACCAGTCGATGGCACTTTCTGGTGCACGAGAAACAACAGTGTTGGAAGTATTTGCAGGTCAGTGTAAATGGCGTGATTTTTTGGTGTTTAAACTGTGGGTCTACGGTCTGACGCCCTTTAATTAAAGGACAGAGGGATACTTTTAACTGTGAATTATACGCATGCGCATATTTGGTCTTGGGATCTGATGCCCCAAAGCTTTCGGGCCAACGATACTTGAATATAAATGACATTACGCAAGGTCAGGAGGAGGCGGCATGCCGAATCGCATTGCTAGCCTGCCAAGAATTTCCATTCAACAATGCGCGGGTTAGAAAAAAGTATTTTTACCTGTACATAAAATGCACCTAAAATAAATAAAATACCGCAATACCCGACAGTTAACAATTTGCGCTAGTCCCAAATCACGAATAAATGTTGCAGTTTAGCTTCTGCAATATCGAGGTTGAATAGACACTGTTTACAGGGAATGGTAGTTTTTATGTCCGTATACTTGGACACAACTTGTAGTGGAAAAAAGCGATAAGGCACATGATAGCTATAGACGATCTGACTTACTTGGTTTGGACCCCAGCACGCAGTGTATCCCCTAATGCAGCATGCATAGGCGACTGCAACCTATGACAAAATATTACCCTTACTGTGAATCCAAAATGTAAATTACTTCTGTCTGCCGTCATGTGCTGCTTGCGTCATCTAGCGCATGACCTAAAAGTTCATAAAACAAACATGAACTCCAACAGGGTCAGAAGGCGGGCGAGTCGTGGCAAAGGTTTCGATTCAGTCTACACGAAATATTATGTTTAATTGGTTTATGCGTGACCTGTGGCCAACTACATGATAGGGATACGTCAAAACTTAATGCTTGTAATGAGTGTTGGTTGGCACAGAGCGAGTACGCTGAGCACAGAGAGGAACTGATGGTTTGGGAAAATTCCGCGAATTGCCCAGAGAGGGGAAGAGCCGGTCACGCTTACAAAACATCAGACGCCATAAGTCACAAAAAATCGTTTTGACCAAACTTTTTAACGGCTTGTTTCGAAAACGTGCGTGGAGGAGTGTTTGGAAACGCAATAATGTTATGTTTTTGGAATATGAATTAGTTAAACTCAATAAAATAAACGACAATCAGCATTTGAACATACACGACTTAAATAAGTGTTTTCAGGGGTGGCGATATGTTACACAACTATCACAATTTGCAAATCGTTACAAAATCCATTTCAAACGTACCGAAAAATGTTAACTGATTCCTTGTGCGTTTTTTTTAACTATTTTTACGACTTTTTCAAAACTAAAAAACAAGCATCAAAAAGTCAAACCAAATGCGCTTAACAAAGAGCATATGTTTAATATTGACAAGACCAATTCACTTTCAAATAGAAAAACCAGTGCATTATTTATTTTCAATTCAAAATGTAAATGTTGTTCTCTACAGATATATTTGCAATGAGGGTTTTGAACTTTCCGGATCTCGCATGACGATTTGCAAACAAGAAAAAAAGGGAGCAAGCTGGAGTGATGAGAAACCCCAATGCATCAAGAGATCCGTGGAGGTGGATCCAGACACCCCCGACGGTAAAAAAACTGACAAACTTTTGATATAAACAATGATACAAAAAAAAACACCTTTTTTGCCAAATATGTAAAAAATGCAACGACAGCAGGAATTGTTAAAAAGGTAGATTTTTGCTATTTATTAAGAAAACGTTGCGTAAAAGCTAAGAGAATATTGCTGAAATGTAAAATACTTTTCCCTTGGCTGCAAAAAGCGCAAAGATTCAATAACGCAATCGACAAATGTCACCGAGCAATCAGGTATTTTTTTGCGAATTGCTACGTGTCTTTTTTGTCTGGAACGCAGAAGGCATATTTTCCTAAAAAACGTGCAACCAACAGTTAACACGTTAAAACGTGTTCGAATTTACGTCATAATAAAACTATATGACGTGACGACGTGCAACTTAATGACGTCAAATAACAGACAACATTTAAGACTTGATGACTTTCGCACATTTTTGCACGATGAGAGGAAATCATTACGAAACATTTTTTAAACCCCTGGCGAGAAAAACGTTGACCGGAAACTTAACATTAATCTTACTTCGCTAAAAGTCTAGAAAATGAATTAATCTGTAACCCCTCGTCAATTTGCACACATACTGCGTGTTTGGAAATCAAATGCTTGACCAGGTTACGGCATGTAAACTATGTAAACTGCGACGCTGAATTAAAGCAAGAATGGCGTGCTATTTGTTTGGACACTATAAGTGTTAAAATTCAAACTTCTAATTTACTACCCTAATACGAAAAAGGTTCAGCAAAATTCTGTGTTTTGTTGAAACAAAACTAAAGTAAATTATTGAATCTGCAGATGAACCCTTCAATGGAATGTGCACGCAAGGTAACCTACCCAAGGTGAGCAACAGCACAGTGGTGTGTAACCAGGAGCAAGCGCGAAGTTATGAACGGGGGACGGTGTGCACATACACTTGCAATGAAGGGACGACCCCTAGCGGACCCATGCGTACCACGTGCAAGGGTGTGAAGGGAAGCTACTATTGGAGTGAAATCGAGTCGACTTGCCAACGTAAGTGAAATCAAAACAGATTAATTATTTGTATATTTTACCAAATGAAAAAACTTTAAAGGGAATCAAGGATCGTGATTATTTTTCCAACACCTGCTTTTACTTGCACTGCATACGTACATAGGTGTCAACGAGTTGGCCCTGAGTTTAAAACGTAGTTCGACACCGAGGGTAACAAACGCATAATTAGATACATGAAGAGTGTAAACGAATTACAAATTATAGCCCATCAAATCATCTTGCCCTGGTACCTTAAACCACATGCGGTGGTGACACNAAAAAACTAGCCTTAAACAAATTCTCGAATGTTTAGATTCTGCTCTGCATTCGGCGCTACAAACCGTGCCAGATTATTTTCACAACCTCGAGCCTAGAGTTGGAGGGTCCGAAGACCAACTTGCATCGGTCCTGGTGTTTACGACAAGAAAGTCAACCGGTTCGGAAAACAACGACCTTATCAAGGCGGCTGCCGACAGTCTTAGTCGCCACTTCGAGGTAAAAAATAAGCCGTTACAAAAAAATACAAATTTTTTTTGATGCATGCTGTCGTGCTTCCGACACTAAAAAAAGAAACGAAACCTGTTTTGTTCCTTTGTAAAAGGTTTAGGCCTAATGAAAGTTTACAGTAATGCACACAGCGTTTGAAACGATTATCTGCGAAGAACACAAAAACCCGAATTGAACATAAAATGCGTGTGTTTTATTTGAATTTTAGTCTATCAGTTATTAACTGTGTTTCTTTATATTCAGATCATGGCGGTTGGCTATGACGACAAGCAGGGCGACATCGACGCGGTGCTGAACTACGTCGCAGGCGAAGGCTCCTTTGCTAAACTCAGGCGAGGTCGTTGCGTTTCTCTGTGGACCGATGACGTTTTAGCCTTAATGAAGAAGAGGCTCTGCAGGCAAAGAACCTGCCTTCACAGAAATCACCTTCATGCCAATGGTGTGACGCTGGGAGCTTGAGGCAAAGGTTATGATGTAAAAAAAGGAGTCACTGTACCTAATCGAAGTTGCGCCACGCCAAGACGATGAGCATTGCGCGGGACGCGTATCATTGGCAGGATAGGACATTGTGCACTTTGCGCGCTCTTTGCACATACTGTACTTGCAATGTGAAATTTGTACTTTCATTAAATCCTGCACATACTTACTTGATCTTTTTAATACTTTATCGTTGTTTTGTGTTTTTAATTCAAAAAGTTAGGAGAACCTTTACAGCAATTTAAAGGTCAAACGTCGAAGGAAATAAAAGTAATTGTGTGTTACATTTTTATCCAAATAGCTACTGACTCATTCAGTACATCAAATGTAACATCACTAAAATTGCAATTGGGGCATTAGCTCTGATTAAAAAAAAACATTTTTTTTAAATAAAGGAAAACTTGTTTAGAATGGGTTCCAGTTCTCAACAACTTTAAAATTGTTAGTCTTGTTATTATTTTTGTGTTTGTGAATAATAGTACATTATGTTTGTGCAATAAACCTACATGGAAAATATATTTCTTTTGCATTTTGTTTCAAAAGCAAAACATCATAGTAAATTACTGTCCAATAGACAAATGTAAAATACAAAAAGGCAACAAGGATAATTTTACAGTTTTCAAAGGTGTTACGAAGTTTAAAAGGTTCCATAGAAGACATGCTTTTAGTGAGAGCACAGTTTTTATTAGGACAAATGTATTTGATCAGGGCTGCCGACCCGCAGCCATTGAGGTTGTTTTTAGAGGACAACGAGCAGACTTTTAAACTTTTCGATATTTTTTAAAAACTCAAATAAATTTCGCATCAAAATATATGCCAGTTGTTTCTTTCATAAGCCTACTAATCAAAAATGTTCATACGAAACACTTTCAAAATTGAAGAATATTTCAATTTTGATATAAATGCATGCCATTTTGCAACACTGCATTGACTCATTATTACCAAGGTTTCATGATGTCACAAACTCACAATGATACCATTGTAAATAAACTTATTTTGGTATTTGACTCTTAAAAAAATGTTTGTGGCTTATGATAACTTTCTTCTAATAAAAGTAGCCTAAAACCTAAAAGACTTGGCAGGCCTGTTTTAGGGTTCCTCAATTTCTCGATTTCTTTTTTCTTTCCCAAGAAATGAGAAATTTAAATTTAATTTTTGAGAATCACAAAATTCGTGTTAATAATTTTAAACCAACAATTTTAGATGTGTTTTCAGCTACTGGCCCTCAACTATCGCTGTGAAAACCTCAAACAGATGTCGCACCTAGAAAACTCACTTTTGACTTTGTTAATTATTCAATATGGGAGGGCAAATTAAGCCATGGAATTGCGTATTATCTAAACACAGAAAAACAGTTGGCAACAAAAATGACCAAAACTACGAAACAATGATAGTGAACACAACAAATTGAAATCGCCAATTAGGCTACAAATATTGTTTTTTGAAAGTTTGAAATTATGTGTTATATTTATAACATTTAAGCTTTAGCAAGTGGTATATTTTCTTGGGGATATACGTTTTTTTCTCAAGGATCGAGACCAAAATTTGACAAGAAATCTAAAGAATATCTCAACGAGGAATTTCCAAAGGGACTTCTAGCCAGTATTTGATGTTGGGTTTAAAAGTGGTAAGTTAAACCACCTACAAGTTGTGTACATGGTGAATAAGTAATAGCATCTTATGTTTTTAAACACAAAATAACAACACTGATGTACATATACTTCAAATAAATTAACCATAATAATGTCACTAAAGATTTCTGAAGACATTTTTAAAAAAAATCAAGTGAGATGGTGAACAACTTTAACTGTGTTGCATATGTTTTGTTTAAATTGGACCTATTTATAACCCAGATTGGAAAGTTTTATTTTTGCGCGGAGGATTTATGTTAAAAATTTTTTTTTGCGCGGATTTACACCCAAAAAAATGTTTTTTGCGCGGATTCCCGCGGACTAACGGTTTGTCCTGATCGCTACTGCAGAAAACGGAAAAAACTGGCAGTGGCAATGCACTTATTTGATGCAATTCGGTGTTAGTCAGTTACGCTTCAATACACACGAAACTGTAAGTAATAGAACAGTGCTCCGCAACCAATTTCACTCACTTCGGCGGCAGACCCTAACCTGCGTTTTACGCCAGGTAAGCCTTCAAATCATTATAATTTCTTTATTTTTTGAATTGAATAATATGTTTGCAACCAAATGCAGTTTAATTTAATGCGCGAAAGGTACTTGTGTACCAAAAGTTGGGAACACTGCATCCTCTTGAAGGACCTCTTGATTTATAAAATGTTTTTGGAAACATTAAACAACGTGCAGTCATGCGTAACAATTTTACATTTTTCTGTGTTTTCGATTTCACCGAAGTGACATTTGCGTAGCCCTTAAAGTTGTATTAGTAGTTGTTGGTGGAAGATTTTTTCGCGGATTTGTATTAAAATCACCGAAAGTGGATTGTAGGGTCAAAACNAATAATATGTTTGCAACCAAATGCAGTTTAATTTAATGCGCGAAAGGTACTTGTGTACCAAAAGTTGGGAACACTGCATCCTCTTGAAGGACCTCTTGATTTATAAAATGTTTTTGGAAACATTAAACAACGTGCAGTCATGCGTAACAATTTTACATTTTTCTGTGTTTTCGATTTCACCGAAGTGACATTTGCGTAGCCCTTAAAGTTGTATTAGTAGTTGTTGGTGGAAGATTTTTTCGCGGATTTGTATTAAAATCACCGAAAGTGGATTGTAGGGTCAAAACCAAATATTGCGCGGAGGATTTAGGTCATTCTTTCCAATCTGGTTTATAACTGTCCTACACCCAGAAGCAGAATTTTATCCCATTTTTTGACAATAAACACACTTTCTACCATGACTGTAAATTTGAACTCAATTATTAAAAGTAAAACTTTCTGAATACTGTGTTTGTCTATGGCACATACCTCATCTTTCCATGCATGGTTGTGTTTGGAGAGCAATACCGAAAAAGAACGCAAACATTGCTTGCAGATAATCCAAGACAGCTTCGACAGACCATGTCAGCGCCAATTTTACATTCATCTGGAATGGCAAATGACTTGCCAATCGTTTAAAATCGACTTTACCATGCAGCCGACAACAGTTCAAACTTTAGAAAGAAACGGAGAATATAAAACACGGCGCGCCAAAACTTTACATTGTTTTCACAATTGTTCATGCAAATAATTGATTCATATCTTCATGATTTTTTATGTTGGTAAAAAAGAAAACAAATTATCCAGAAAAAATAAGTGGTTAATTAAAGGCGTACAATCAAACAGATTAATATTATTTGACAATCAATTGTTTAATTTATGAAATCGATTTCGGCAACATCTTACCAGTGTAGGTTATTTCCCCAGAAAGAGCAGCAAGACAAAATTGTCAGGTGCAAAACCTTTTCTCACAAACAAAACGGTTGTTTTAAGGTCATGTTGCCTTAATAGGATAAAAATTGTGAGTATGGGTCTGTAGACCTAAAGTCAATCTCAGTCTTAAAATAAATAGGCGGTAGCATATTTATTACACACTGATACTGTTCCAATTATTTTAATGGTTGTTTTCTGAAAACTTTTGTTAAATTGTGCAGTGGTTACAAATGGACATGAATTCTGAGGTAACCAAAACTTCCATACCTGCAAATGCTGGCATTAGAGCCATTGAGTTTTGCCCATATGATGCTGCATCAAATTTACTTGCTTTAGCAACTGAAAATGACCTTACTATAAAATCGGTGGAGTTTTCAATGGAAATAAGAGACCAGCGACATCATTTTGTGGCACATGTATCAGATGTTTATTCATTTACAATGCAACATTATGGTACGTTAGTTGTGTTAATTTGCAAGAACTCTAATTGTTTAAAGCACTTTTGCTGTTCAGTGTTGTATACATAACAATAAAACAATTCACAATGTGTAAAGGTATTTCATGCTTATCATGGTCAGCATCAAGTAACATGAAGTANGCTGTTCAGTGTTGTATACATAACAATAAAACAATTCACAATGTGTAAAGGTATTTCATGCTTATCATGGTCAGCATCAAGTAACATGAAGTATCTGCCAAGAATTGCGAAACTTGCATTTGGAGCAGAAAATGGGAGAGTCTGCATTTTGTCAACTGACTTCAGAGAAGACACAAACACCACTGTAAATGCTATATTAGGGTTAAACAATATAAAACAGTTTTATATATAGTAGGCTTTGTTTTGCCATGTAATTTTCTGTGTACATAAAACAATCAGAAATTTTCACAGTACAATTATATTTGAGGCACAGTACAATTATATTCAATTTTTTGCTTCAGCTGATATACTTTTGCCATGAGTCAATAGTATTGAGCTTGGTTATAAAATATATGCTGTAATCTACTGTTACCTGTTTGTAGCACAAAACTAGACAAATCATGTTTTTATTACTCTCAAAACAACTCAGAAACTCTGTGCTGTACAGTTATAAATCTGTGTTTTACATGTGTAATACAGTTTTTATGATATTCAAGGACAGTATATTAATCCTATTAAAACATATTATTTTTAGACACTGACTGGACATCAAAAAAGTGTGAATGCTGTTGCTTTTAACCCAGGCCCTAGTGTTGATATCCTTGCCTCATGCAGTGATGACCACACCTGTCGGTTGTGGGACACAGTCACAGGTGATGTGATAACAATACTGCCTTTGCAATATGCTGGAGTTGACCTCACCTGGCATGCCATTGATTCAGGTATTCACCCTTTTTCTGCAGATTTTTTGTGCACTGTAATTCTTTTTGTCATTAAAAACAGTTTTTTAAATAGTTTAGCAATTACGACTAATTATGGGTCCCCTTTTTTGAAGGGGGCTTATATAACCCTTTTGAAACTATCAGTGGTTCCTCTGATAATAGGCATACTGTATATTAGCTATGTCTACTAGCTTTTTATTCATTTTACATGAGAGACTGATGTTGCCCATATGGCTGCAATATCTTTCAACAAAAACTGTTGACTAATTTAAAAAACTGTGCTTTACCATTCTATTTCTATTTCTAGACAAACTAATGGTTGCTGAGCTATCAGGGACAATTCGCTTTTACAATTGTCAAAGTACCGATGTCGATTTCAAGATACAGCCAATCTCAGTGCTGGAATGTGACAAAGGAACTTTGGTATCAGCTGACTGGTGCCAGGTCAACCCACAAAAAGTTGGGGCTTGTGTTGGCAATGAATGGGTAGTCTGGGACATGTCCAAATATGGGTGAGAATTTTTCATGTGTGCTAAGTACTATGGACATTTAGTATGTTCTGTTTGTTACGTGTGAATAAAATAAAATTAGAAAAAAGTATTTATTTAACGAATACCATTACCAAATATTTTTCACACTTTTTGGATTTTCTTTAAATACAGATGGTACATTCTTTGATATCATTGCTTCATTGCCGTGAGTTTTGTTGCTAAATATTTTCTATGATGCAATTTCGTAGATTACCTGAGGAAAGCAAGCAATGCCACTCTGGTGGTTCAACAAACTTTCGGTGGTCACGGCACCATGAAGATGTTTTCCTTACAAAAGGACGACCTAAGCACACTGTCAAAGTACATCGCTTGGACCACAGAGAGGTACAACCAAAATTTCTTTAATTGGCACATGAAATAGTTTCATACTTTAAAACTATGCATGAAAAGTAAAAGTTTAGAAATGGTGTATCCAGTTTCACCCAAACTTTTTGGACAAGCAAGCATTTTTTGAAGTTAATAACATTTTTGGACATTTTACCATTTTTACACAAAATCAACTATTGTTTTTTAGATTATGCATCATGAAGTAAAGAACATTGGATCTGGTGTAAGCTGGCACAGTAAACTTCCACTCTTTGCCATCGCTGGAAACAAATGCATTGAATTTGTAGATTTAACATCTGTCAGTGCTGCATGACAATACCTAGTCTATATGATCATGACACCTGTTGTTCATGACTAAATCAGAAAATGTTGCATTTTGTTAAGGTGGACTGGAGTATTAGTTGTCTGCTTATAATACAGGAGTTTGTTTTAATGCTCCTAAAAAATTATGCTATGTGAAGATACACATGTTCTGTCAAGCTTGTAATGCTGCCATTTCGTTGCGTTTTGTTCGTTTTCTCCTATTTCCCTTGCTCATCAAAATGTTGATCAGTGCAACAACTGAATTTCTTTTTAGGTTAATTGCAAATTTAGGTTTAGAGCTAATTATACAATCGGCAATTATGGCACAAAAGCACATTCTCAACTCTGTGGATGAAGTCTCAAAGTTTTCTGCCAAATTTGTCATCGACACTGCCATCGAAGCCATCAATGAAAGAGGGATTTTTACTCTGGGTACATTTACAGTTTGTCACAACCTACAAACAAGCTTACAAAAATTTATAAATGGTAGTAAACCAATGGGTTCTTTTTGTTTGTTTGTTTGAATTGCCCTGGTGGGTGAATTAAATTTCTGAGTTGTACTTATAAGTCACTTCTGTGCTTTCTCACCCACTCTTGCCTCAATTCAAATATTGGGTCATTATTTTTCCAATTTTGGGTGTTGGGTAACTACTAACAAGGTTTAGCTAATCAGGTTTCTCTGGGTGGAAGCAAGGCTGCTCAAGTTATCTTCCTAACAGTAAAGAATAGATATTACTGTTGGTTTGCAGGTGTTTCTGGTGGCAGCATAATCAATATACTTGCCTCTAATTTGGCTGGAAACCCCGATGTGGAATGGAGTAAGTGGAAAGTTTTCTTCTGTGATGAGCGACTTTCACCATTTTCAAGTGAAGACAGCACATATGGCCAGTTTAAGGTAAGATATTTGAGGCTTATGATCAAGTTAACTAAACAACCACCAACACCACAAGAGAACTTTTTTATTTGCTACTATGTTGAGTTGGTTGCAGTGATTAATTAATTAGTTTCCTATTCCTAGGTTCAGAGTGGTATATTACATGATTAATTTCCTGAGTTTGTGGGTGTGAACTGACAACCTTGGTGATGTGTTGCCTCCACTGGCTTCTGTACTGAAGACCACAAACATTTATATCCGGGCTATGTTGGTGTAAACCATGGTTTAAACAAAATATGATTACCAATATCAATTTTTTAAATTATTGAGATCTTTAGTTACAACTATGACTGGCATACTTTTGTCAAAAACTTAATAACACAAAATATAGAAAAAAAACTGCAGAAAACTTTGCAAAACGTATTTTACTTTGGTTCTGGAAATTATTGAAACAGTTATAAAAAAGATTTATTAATTTTGTGTTTCAGTCAAAGC
>QXVZ01003783.1:0-18534 GCA_008931825.1 Phallusia fumigata
ATGTAGATTTTAATTGAACTAGGTTCAGACGATGCCGCGTTTGAGACAAAATGTACATTTTCTATAATACACAAGTTTTCATACCCAGCAGTTTCACTCAGTTACTGTACTTTGTTTTGACTAAATCGCATTTACCAAACCATTTTAGCGCCCACAAAACATCGACAAGTGGGGTTCGAACCTGCAACCCCCTGACCCAGTTTGTCTGGTTGCAACTTACATTGGTTATGTCAATAAGTTCTGCCTTAAGTTTCTGCAGGTAGTGGATTTTCTGAAGGTGATTGGTGTGACCTGCCAACTTCGCGTTTTCATCAGATAAATTTTGAAGGTCCTGGAACCGAAGACGACAAATAAACACAACAGAGTTTGAAATTGACTTAGAAACAAAAAGAGAGCTGTGCTAAATCTGAACTTAAGTTAAGTGTTTGAGTAATATAAATCTTACTCAATACGTCACTTGAGTCAAATCTGTAAAGCGTTTTTAACGAAGCAGAGTCAATTGCTGAAAAGAATCCTTTTAATTAACTGTCTACAACAAAATTTACAAGAGTTAATCCCCTCACTTGTTCAGCTGATTTTCTCAGTTCACTTTCATGTCGTAATTCCAACTTCAGGCGCTCAACCTCATCAGCCAACTGCCTTGTTCTGCAAAACACGAATCCTCAGTTTAAAGGATAAAGCAGCAGGGTTAATACACACTGCAAGGAACCCTGAATTTTTGTCGTAAACTTTCAAATCAGTGCTGGTCCTCATCAAATAGGGAAATTCGAGTAAATTTTTTTGCACTACCCCCATCCCCGTGTGGGCCAAGGTCGTATAAAAACCCAACAAAATCTTGCACATTTCAATGCATTTGAAGTGGTCAAGCAAACAATAAATACAATGCCCTTGTAGTCCTATTTGAAATTTTTTTACATGGGATTTTTTGTGGCCCATAGCGAGTTTCCAGACTACTAAAGAGGTCAAAAGTACTGGTTTAAATTTGAGGAAAATTTATGCGACTTGGGAGACAAGGGGGTCTAGTGTAATGGTGGTAAAAATAAAAGAATAAAACCCACTTTCCTTTAAGTATATCCCCAAGAATCAACAATTTCAATTTTATATTTACCTTCGCAACTCTTCCTGTAGCTCGCTGACATTGTTTTCATGAGAAACAAATTTCTCTCTAACTTCGTTCAACTCCAACTGAAGTTTTCTGCGTTGTTCCGCTTCACTGCTCGTCACGCATGACAACCTTTCTTTCCACGCTTGCTCAACTTCCGACTTCTCGGCCACGTGATCATCCTGCCTGTTTGTGATTGGCCGATTCAAATTCACATTTTTTTTTAACTTTACAGTACACATTAAATAACGTCATGAAATGATTTTCTTATGGCATGAAGATCTTTTTTCGTGGGATTCGTAATTCCAAGAACTTATAGCCGTATCACATTTTATACGAAAACTCATAAATTGCATTTTAACGAATTTTAGAACATTTGTCGAAAGATCAGGGGAATGCCCCACACATGGCGAGCGATAAAAACTTTTATGTAGAACGATTTGTGCATTGTCATGTTTTTAAGGGGGAATGTTAAACTGTGTGTAGTAAAAATAGAAATAATCTCACATCTGAGCTTTATCAGCGGCAACTTGGACAGCAAAACTTGTGTGATCCCGTTGCAGTTGTTCGGCAAATTGCTCCTTCGCTTGAAGTTGAATCTACATCGGGAAATGAGTAACTTGGTAAAAGTGGTTTGTAAATGCTGCGTCTATTTAAGACACAAATTCTGCTACAGTTTACTAAACCAAAAATTGTTTACAAATCAGTCTCCATTTCTCATTTATTTAATGTTTTTATGAAAGTCATGTTTAACCGAATTAAAAGATGTTTTACAAAAAGACGAGGCAAGATTCGATCCCATACCCCCTTGTACAAGTACTGACCAACCTCGAGTTGCACGATCCTCTCCCTTCCTCCTTGGAGCTGCTCCTCTTGTATCTTCTTTATCTTCTCCTCCCGATCTTGAAGTTCAGTTTCCAACCTGGCGTAATGTTCAGTGAGACCCGACAAGTCGTCTTGGAGGTTGTCCACCTGAAGGTCACATCAAGGTCAAGCAACGAGAAAAACTACTTAAACTGTTTTTTTAATTAAGTCTCTCTTCAAATCCGTGCCTAGCGTTCCTTAAGATACAACTAGAGAATGCACAACAATAGTTAAGCGTTCCAGTAAAATATCAAGGTTTATTTAAAATTGAAATCTCAATTTCAGATTCGAGAAATTTTCCCACCAGCACAGAAAAGTTTAATTTCAAACATTTTAGTTTTATTCCAGCACAACAGATTGCCAACCTCAAACTGGTATTTCGACTTTGCTTGTTCGAACGCATCACGCAACTCTATAAGTTCATCCACGTACTTTGTCTTCTGTGATTCGTATTTTACAATTTCCTGGCAAAACAAACGTTGTCATTAAAGACTTGACAAGCTTGCAACAACTGATAAAATTAATTTTTTAAACATTTATTCGGAAAGATCGGGCGCCGCAATCATAGAAGTATTTTGCGAAAGCTGCACATTCAGTAAAACAGTGGCTGTTGGCCCTTGGGTCAGTAGGGAAGCAAACATTGAAGAATTTTGGCCAAAAAAATAGGGGGTACTGCGAAAACATAAAACCCCAGGGTTGAATGTCAGGAACAAATGACCTGTGTTCCCTAACGTGTTTGAGGGCAAATAGTTTAATCTTCAGCATAGTTGTTACTTTGATCTTTGTGACCAACATTCATCATCTAATCTGCCTGCTAGTTATTCAGTACACGTATAACAAAAAAGCTTGCAATATTTCTCAGCTTCCAGGACGCAATGCTTTATTGATTGAAAGGATTAAACGGGCGAACGAAATTGGAAGTGAAAATAATTAAGGTTTAAACCCCGGTCTAACAAGTGGATCTTAACCTTCCCCTCATCACTCATTTCTGTTCAAACCAAATTTGCATTTTTTATAATTTACCTAAAACTCATTTTGCCAGTTTGGCCATGGTATATAGAAACAGTATTTTTTCCAATTTTTTTTCATCCCAAGGTAAAACAGTGTTTTTTCAGCTTACAGGCTCATCGAATTATCCACCGGCTACATGTGTGGGTAATTCCCAATAGGTTAATCACCACTGGTCTTACCTGTTTCAGTGTGGTGACTTGGTCCTGGTTTTCCTGAAGTTCTGATCTAAGTTGTTCGGTCGCGATGTCCCGGAAACTCATCGCTCCCCGAAGTTCGTTGACTTGTGCAAGTAAAGCTGACATCGCCGTCTACAATTGAGATGGAAAAGATAAGCTGGTATTTTAGCTGATCACACAGATTCATGCTGTCAACTAGGGATGTTCAAAGTAGAATAGATGGCTANGTCTTGGAGGTTGTCCACCTGAAGGTCACATTAAGGTCAAGCAACGAGAAAAACTACTTAAACTGTTTTTAATTAAGACTCTCTTTAAATCCGTGCCTAGCGTTCCTTAAGATACAACTAGAGAATGCACAACAATAGTTGAGCGTTCCAATAAAATATCAAGGTTTAAAATTGAAATCTCAATTTCAGATTCGAGGAATTTTCCCACCAGCACAATAAAGTTTAATTTCAAACATTTTAGTTTTATTCCAGCACAACAGATTGCCAACCTCAAACTGGTATTTCGACTTTGCTTGTTCGAACGCATCACGCAACTCTATAAGTTCATCCACGTACTTTGTCTTCTGTGATTCGTATGTTACGATTTCCTGGTAAAACAAACGTTGTGTTTAAAGACTTGCAACATCTGATGGAATTCATTTTTTAACATTCATTCGGAAAGATCGGGCGCCGCAATCATAGAAGTATTTTGCGAAAGCTGCACATTCAGTAAAACCAGTGGTTGTTGGCCCTTGGGTCAGTAGGGAAGGAAACATTGAAGAAATTTGGCCAAAAAAATAGGGGGTACTGCGAAAACATGAAAACCCCAGGGTTGAATGTCAGGAACAAATGACCAGTGTTCCCTAACGTGTTTGAGGGCAAATATTTCATCTTCAGCATAGTGGTTACTTTGATCTTTGTGACCTACAATCATTATCTAATCTGCCTGCTAGTTATCCAGTACACGTATAACAAAAAAGCTTGCAATATTTCTCAGCTTCCAGGACGCAATGCATTATTGATTGAAAGAATTAAACGAGCGAACGAGATTGGAAGTGAAAATACTGAAGGTTTAAACCCCGGTCTAACAAGTGGATCTTAACCTTCCCCTCATCACTCATTTCTGTTCAAACCACATTTGCATTTTTCATAATTTACCTAAAACTTTTTTTGCTAGGCCATGGTATATAGAAACAGTATTTTTTCCTATTTTTTCATCCCAATGTAAAACAGTGTTTTTTCAGCTTACAGGCTCATCGAATTATCCACCGGCTACATGCGTGGGTAATTCCCAATAGGTTAATCATCACTGGTCTTACCTGTTTCAGTGTGGTGACTTGGTCCTGGTTTTCCTGAAGTTCCGATCTAAGTTGTTCGGTCGCGATGTCCCGGAAACTCATCGCTCCCCGAAGTTCGTTGACTTGTGCAAGTAAAGCTGACATCGCCGTCTACAATGAAATGGAAAAGACAAGCTGGTATTTTAGCTGATCACACTGATTCATGCTGTCAACTAGGGATGTTCAAAGTAGAATAGATGGCTATTCAAGAAGAGTTGTTTCGAATTCAAATCTTATGTAAATTTTGACACAAAAATATATGTAACAAAACAACAACAAAGGACTGTTTATTTAATATTTAAAAGTTACCCAGTTTCTTCTATTACATCTCCTGTAACCGAGGGTGATTTTCCTTTAAGCGTATAAACAATGTCAGCCGTGCATTTGTTACAGTTACGTTTGAAGGTTGTGAAAAACGTTTGTAAACGAAAAGCCGACGCCAGTAAGGCAACTTTTATTTTCCGCCCTGATGCCACCACAAATGTACAACTAAAACATGTTGCAGAATCAACGACGCGTTAAAATGTTTGCTGATGCTGCAGTAAATCGTTGCGATCGTTGAACTCGCGCGGATTAGTATTTGCTAACAACAAGGAAACAAACGGTGTTGTGTCTGTGAATGTCAATCGCATTCACACAGAAGGCAGTCGAACTGCGCACGTTCGTTGTTTTTGACGAAAAAATGTCGGTTCCAATTACCAGATATATACGGCAAATTTGGATTCGAATCTGCTCGGATTCGATATTCTATTTTGAACATCCCTACTGTCAACCTAATACAAACCATTGGTTTTGACAAACTGCACAGTGTTACTTGAAGAAGTGGCAAATTTGTCTTCAGACACTGCTAAGCAGTTGCAAACAAATGCAAGAACTTCCACACTGACATGCATGTAGCTTTAAGTTTGAGGTAAATTACAAATACTAAACCGGAAAATAAATGGTAAAATATCCAGGAATTATATTTTTGCTAAACATGAGAATGCAGTTGCTCACCAATACAACAACTTTTATACTTTAGAAGTTTAAGGTAACTCTTGTTTGGAAACCAAGCCTTTTCAGTCGAGATTCTGTTTGTATGTTGTACCTTATCGTTTTTAATCTTTTTTTCCCCGTTTTCCAGTTTGGTTTGCAGTTTAGTTATTTCCTGATTTCTAACATTGCCCTCATCCACTGCCCGAGATAATTCCTTTCTCAATTTTTTATTTTCTTCCTGTAGTTTCTCGCAGACAATTTCTTGTTCACGGTTTGACCCCTCCAATATTTGGTGGTTTAGTTTGAGTTGGGTCTGAGCTTGCTGCAAAAACAAAACATGGATTCAGCGGGCAAAAGGGCTGTTGGAAGCCACTATGAGATGTGTTTTTTCTTGAGTACAAGTTATGTTTAATCTAGTTGTTCATCGTTTGCATCATAAAATTCGTTTGAAACTGTATAAAAAGAGAGGGACCACTAGTTAGGCCAAGACAGTTTGGGAAACTTCGCTTTACAGTTACAACGATAGAAGTAGTGAAGTTTTAAAAACAAACTTATCAATATGTATAATAAATAAATGTTGGGCCAAGTAAAATCCCAATTTTTTAAATCCTGCCCATTTTACCTACCTCCAATTCCCTCCTGAACTGAGCAATTGTTTCCTCACAATCGCGTAATTGTGCATCAGATGACATCATTTGATCTCTCATCTTCTTCTGGTCGGAAGTTAGAATAAGAACTTCCGTTTCACGTTGTTCAACTCGAACACTCAACTCCTCAACCTCGCGTGTTTTAATCTGCAACTCTTCTTGCATGAGGTTGTGTGATAATTGTAGACTTTCAAGTTTCTACATGGAAAACATGAATTTTTAGCTCAATAAAGTTTGCTTAATAAATAACACTAAAAAACAGTAAGGTGCAGTATGTATTGAGGTGTGCATACCATGCACCTTGTTAGGAAAGGTTTACGACCATAGCATAACTGTTGATAATTTTTTCTGCATGCAGTATCATATCAACTGCCATTCTTGCCTATTTGTAACTTCTGAGCAAGTTTCGCAAAGTATCTTAAATTAACAATTTTTTTAATTTCTCCTATTACATAAAAATTCATAGAAAGCAATTAGGAAAGAGAATTGATTGTTTCACCTGTTGCATAACCCTTTGTGATTCTGACAACAAACTTTTTTTGTCAGACAGTTCACGGTCGGCCGATTTCAACATTATCTGTAAATCCTCGATTTCTTCGTGACGGACTGAAATCATATGACACTTGTTAACAGAAAAACAAAATAATTTGTAATCCCAAACACATAGAAAATTAGTTTGTCACAATGCACAATCCTATAGTTCATTTATAAAAGTCAGTGTTACATCAGTAGACCATGGCTTTCAAATAAAAATTATTCTCCAAAGTTATTAACCTTAATGTTCTGATAAAATATTCTGTAATATTTAATGTTTCAATAAAAACATTTGCGTACTTTTATTTTCAAATTCCAACTTCTTCCTGTTTTTTTGTGCTTGTTCCAGTTCAAGTAAAAACTTTTCCTTGATGGAAATATTTTCATCTTGTTGTTCTGCAACAACCTGCAACGAAACAACACCAACAACATGAAGCAAATCAGACAAGAGGGGAAGTCAAATTGACATTCACAAAAATTTTAAACAGTATTTTAAAAGCTGACTTAATCTCATTTGCACTAAACTTGCATATGGCAGCATAGACATGTTTAGAGGTAATTTCTTTTTTCTGTTGTTTAATATGGCCCAAACTTGTTTGTAACAATTATTGAACTTCCACATAAAACTAAAATCAGAACTTGATGATCAGGAGGTAAAAAGAAATAAATGTTTTGTATTTTTTGAAAATACCATTTGGCCTTATTGCAAGTTACCTTTTGCACTGCTGAACATTTTCCTTCAACAACTGCTAGCTGTTGTCTCAGGTGGTTACACTCCCTCTCCAGTGTAACAACCTGCTGTTCTAACTTGTTTTTACACTCCATTTCATTTTCCAGTTCCAGTTTTAAAGCCACGTTGCTCATTTCATCTTGGATATCATGAACATCGGACAGGAGATTAAATGAACCTAGGTAAGAAAATTCAAATCAAACATTAAACTTTCTGCAACTAAGTAGTCAGATGAGAAAAAACCTTTGGTGCAGTTATTTTGTCTAAACTATCTTATTTCAATTTTTTGATGTTTTATTCTCCAGTGGTCTATGTCAGGTTAAGAAGCAGAAAATTGAACATAAAAAGTACAAAAACACACACTAAGTGGGAACATGCAAATCAAATCAATCACATAAATCACATCACCAAAGGAAAGACGAGTGCTTAATTTATTTTCAACTTACTGTCCATACTGGAATCCAATATGTTGAAAATTGAATCTTTTGATGAAGATTTCAACAATTTTCTTGCACTTGGGCATTTTGCATCAGATCCAGTTCGTTTCAGAGTCTGCAATCAACAACAACTCAGAAATTTAATTTTGATTATTACATAAAATCTGACCTTCAAAAAAGTAAAAAAGATAAAATATGTAAATGCTGGCCACCCTTGCTGGATTTCAAACGACAAGGCTAGTCAGTTACTTAACAAACCCTGTAATTAACTTTCACCCATTAATGATTTTCTATATTATTGAACAGACCAGGCAGACATGACCTTTCACCTATTTATAAGCAAGTTTTTTTGTCCAGGTACAAACAACCTTGCAACATCTGATTGTTGCCTATTATGAAACAAACCTTTTGCACAAGACACAACACCTGCATGCTTTTTCTGCAATGCCATCAAAGTAAACAGAAAAACAACTGGAAATTTCAAACATGTGTGCTATTCCCTATTGCTGTTCAGACAAATTTAATGATGTTACATTTGTACCTGATTGTTTTTCTGCGGCGTGGTCAAAGTTCGGAGAGTTGAATTATGGATCGAGTTTAACTGTTTAATCTGCAATCTGGCGCCATCTTGTGATGTTTGCAGCATTTTTTCCAGCTCGCATCGTTCAGATTTGACGCCGGCTAGTTCAGTTTGTAGTTCAGTGATTTTCGCACTACACACAAGAGTTACCAGAAGAATTTACAAATATGGTAAGCGGTGCTTTAATGTATCTGAGAGTAAGCTGACATGAAATCGATTTCGAATCAAAATTTTTACTTGAGATTTGTGATTTCATCTTTGTGAAGATGCTTGGCATTTTTCAATTCCTCCTCTAGTTCTTGCAAACGCTCATTCTTTAGAGGTTGGGGACAGGATTCCATTACTAGAAGTAAGATACAAATATATATAGCTTTAACTGAATGAGGACGATTGGTCCAGACAAATTATTTGCTATGTTTAAAACCAGACACATAATTTTTATGTGCAACCTGCTGACACCCATGAGTAGAAAGTATGCAGCCCATGGAGAGGTGCAGATTTTACTAATTGATTATCATGAGCAAAGACGCCAGGGTTATTAAGCAAACAAGGCTTTACTTACAAATTTACTCTCTTATTCCTTTGTAAAACAGAATTTTTCTGATTTTCAGAAAAGTTTTTGACATACAAACAATAAAAGTCAGCCCAATGTCTAATGAATCTGTCATTCACCGTCTAGTCAGGTCAATTATATTTGGTCCCCCAGTAATGAAGATTAAACACCCCTGACTTAATACAAGTTTAGCCAATAAACTGCATGAAAGAATGCAATAGATGACATGGTATGTGTTTTTTTCTACACTGCCTGACAATGTTTTTGCATGCACAAGCCCTTCGACCTGATGCTGATGATTCAGAATTGTCTTGGACAAGTTTCTCGAATTCCTCCAGCAATTTGGCTTTTCTCGATACAGAAAACTAAACAAATGTTTTTTTAATCAGGTTTTAGATTTTGATAATCTTGTTATTCTATGCCAGGACATAAACTTAAACATATGTTTTAACCCTTTTATTATTGAATTTGTATGTGAAGCAAACTTTTATTAAAAGAAAAGTATTAGGAGAAGCTATTTAAGCCAATCAAAGCAGTATTAAACATTTATAGTGTGGATGACCCCACCAAATTGAGGTTTTTTGTCAATTGCAAACTATTTGTAGTTTTATCAAAAATATACCTGACAACCTGGCATTTCAGTTTTAATAAAGTACCTGAAGAAAACTTTTGACCGCCGGGACGGAACGCAGTCGTTCAATTTCTTGTTGAAGTTTAATGTTTTCGTGCATCAACATCGCTGCATTGGGATGACTTTGCAACTGTGGGAGGAGGGGAAAACACATAATACAGAGACTAGAATTGGTTGAAGAAAATTTAGTCTGGGCTTTTGCATATCAAAGATAAAAATCCAAAGCTCCCAAACTTTACCTAAATTTTGGCATCAAATATTAAAAGCTACAGGCTTTTTGTGGTTCCCCATAAAAATGCTTTGCGGTGTTCCTAGGGGATCATGAACTTGACATTAAGTACTGTTATATGCAAGACGTGTCAGAAGCATGATAATATGTAAATCCTGTAATATTAAAAAGGGTAATCTAAAACTTTGTATCCTACCTGTTCAGTGAGAACTTTTATTTCATCATGAAGCAACTTTACTTCATCGTTATTATTGTCATCTGTTTTGGGGTTCAACTTGGTTTTCATTCTCTCGATTGCTGAGTCCCGAAACTTAATGATCATTCTTGCTGACATCAGCGCTTTTTCAGTTTTCGCGATCACGTTTTTAAGCGAGGCAACTTTTGTGTTTGTCCGCTCAACTTCCAACGAATGAAGTTTCCATAATTCCATAGCTTGTAGGAACCACTGCTTGAAATTAACCTCATCTAAATCTAAATAAATACATAAGATTTGTAGCTAGTTGCCGTAGTAACACTATCTTTATGGTCAAAGTTGAACCCTTGTTAGGAGAAATAGGAAAAACATGTTTGGTATACCTGGAACTTTAATGGGAACTTCATTAGAAACAAAAATAACTTTATTTAACTGTAGTATAAGCAGAAGTCTGTAGAGATAACTATAAAAACTTGGTTATTTTTACCTTCCTGTGTTTTTGTATCTACTGAAGATTGTGTAAGAAGAAATTTCAAGCGTCGTATTTCATTCTAAACAAAAAAGGCATCAGTGCCAAAATTCTTTTTAAATTTAACTATAGTATGTAAAAAAACATGGACTAAATGCAAATTTGCTTGTAATTTGACAAAGATTTTCCAAGAAATAGAGTTTTTGTGACAAATTAGGGGTTCTTACCCAACCCAAACATTTGATGTTTAAGCTAAAAACTATTGCAAGATTTTTAACTTGAGTTTTCTGTTTTTATTTATTTTTCATGCAAAAGTATGGCAGGTACTAAAACAATTGATTTACTTTAAAAAATAAAAAATTTAGTCAGCAGTAAATTCTGAATAATAAATGAAATAAAAATTGGAAACACTACAGCCAATGTGGTGATAATTGTTTCACAAACCTGTAAAGCGAGAATGTCTCCCTGTGTATCTTCGTTAACTCTTGCTTTGTTTTTGATCATTTTAGCTCGTTGTGCAAAGTATAGAGTGGACAAAGTCTCCCCATAACAATGTGAGTTGGGATGGACATTGGCAATAATGTAAGTTCGAGCATTTCCACCTACAGAATCCTGTGGTGATGAGATACAGGTAAACTTCATTTGATGTGGTTTTGCGCCTGCGGCGATCATAGAACATTTAAGCAAAAGAACGATTTTTACATATGAGGCAAAAATGTGTTCTGTTTGAAGCATGTAAAATACTCTTGTTCAAACCTCACTTTTATTTCTAAACTGATCACCATAACTAGCTTAGGGCAATAAAGAAAACCCAATTAGTACTAAGAACTTACAATCAAACCCACAATATTACAAAGTTTTTAAACCTAATTTGCTTGCCCGGTCACTGAGGCTTTTAAGGTACAACTGATTCACTTTAAAGATCCTGATTTGGCATAATGCCTCTTGCAGGTTTGACACACCACGACATTAATAAGTATGTGGTTAGACTGACCACCATATAAACCTAGTTTACTTACTCGAAGCAGAAACGTAAGTTTCGAATCCCTGTATGGAACGTGCCTTGATTTTCCATTGCCAATATCCACAAGAGACATGATTACATTCCCAAGAATGCTCAATGATTTGTTGATACTTCCTGCTTCCTTCAACCTCGCTCCTGTTGCACAAGTATCACGCTGTCGCTCAGAACCAGCAAGATCGACAAGGTTTAACACGGACTGACGAACTTTCGTGATGTCTCCTGCACATTTCAAGTTGGGTTAAGTTTACAAAACTCTCCAGTTTCACCCAAAAGATTGTTGCATAATCTAGCAGTGGATTGGGAGTACATACCATAAAAAAGCAAATGATTCAAATACCAAATATAGTTACAGTATGGCACATTCTTAAAGTTTTCATTAACTTTTTGTGTGGTAATCATCAGTCTATTATTTTTGGATGTAATCACTGCGGAAACCTTGTATCTTTTACTTCAACAGAATCGTTGACAAACCTGAAGTTTCAAGTGCTAATTCACTTTGTTACCTGTCTTGTCTTTTGATTCAATGGAGACAGTGAATACGGCATGACTTCTTGAACTTTCCCTGTTCATTGAAGTAGCGGCGACATGGCGGTGGTCCCAACCCTGCTGCAAAACCTGTAAACATCAACATGAGAAAAACATCAACAAACATGAAACCTAATGTTTCCCTGGTATTTTATGCGAGGTGTTTAGAGCAGAAAAAAATGTTCAAAGATCAACCAAAACAGTTATTTTCTGTCCTATACATTTGAATTGACAATAAGCTGTGCTCAACACATAGAGAATTGGAACACCATGCTTAATATTAGCAGTCGATTTTCAACCTGGTATGCTTCTGTTGCTGTAGCAACCATTATTTCATTGTTGCCGTCGACAAACACTCCACGCTTGAGCGACTCTCTTAACTGCAATGACGATGTTGAAACAAGATTGAGCAGGTCATAGATTTGTTCGTGGTAAATTTCCAGAAAGGAGCATTTGCAAAGAAATTCAACTTGATCTCCATGCTAAAAACATTTTTTGTTCTAATCAGCTCACTTTTTTCCAACTTTAAACTGACTACTTGAACGATATATGCAGCAGTTTAGAATATGATTTGTATCAAGTATTACATTGAAAAATCTTTGCTACCAACCAGTTCAATTTTGCGCTGTATAAGTTGAAATAAATATTCCAATGCTCGGGGAATGACACCTCGTAGCTTTCTGTTCCACCCAGTGGAGAAATTCTCACTTGCTCCAAGCATGGTGAAGGTTTTACCCGAACCAGTTTGGCCACTAAATCACAAAATTCTGATTCTAATTAGGATGTAAAACATACATATTTTTGTGCTTACTATGCAAAGATTGTTCCATTGTAACCTTCAATACAGCCCTCAACAATCTTTCGACCAACAGCATCAAACACTGTTTCCTGAAAATATGTAAAACCTTATTAAATGCACTTGAAGAGCTTTAAGAACTTATATGATGTTTTTACACACAGTGTGATTTTTTACTTTGACAAAGTTTGGAAGCAAAGATGTAAATATGACTAAAAATTTGCAACCCACTTGTACCTGGTCAGTGTGTTGGTCGACCACATGGTCAAATGTAAATTCCTTGGAGTTTGCTGAGCTTTGTATTGATAAAGAAGTTGGCGACGTGACATTTACACAAAGGCTGGAACCAAAGTTGTCGGCTGGGGGACGAATTCGAATGTAAACCCGAATTGAATCTCCGCCCTTGCTTTTATCTAACACACAAAAAAATGTTGTTTACCAAGTAGTTATTAAAACTAACTATTTAGTTAAGTAACATTTCTAAAACTGTTTAAAAGCAAATTTATTGTGTGCAAGTTAGCCAGTTCACTAAATAATAACAATGAAACTGTGTCTAAAAAACAATATCACTCAATGGCCACTGTTTAAAATATATGTGTGTATATATTGAAGATAGATTTATATTCTCTAAAAACATACAAACAGAAACAAAAGGGCTAATAAAAAGGTTGTTTGAAAATAGATCTGAAATACAAGTGGACAAAGGGTTAAAAATTTTTTTAAAGAGTGGCCATTGATTGATTTTGCGATAGAGGCACAGCTTCACTGTAATTATTTGAATCGAGTGTACACAGTGATCGTCAATATGCACATGTCCACTATCGGAGGGACAGATTCTGGGAGAAGCATTTATAGTTACCAGTACACTCAATTTTTAACTTTTTACAGTACGTGATGTTTTGCAAAACAAGTAGAATATGTTTCCTGATAAACACCAAAGTAACCTTAGGTATATATTACAGTAAATTTCTAAGCATGAGCACCAAAACTTTGTATTTCTTTTCAGCTGGTTCAAGAAAGGGATGTTTTTGAATTATTACCTTTCAACGACGAAGACATTGCACTGTTCACAGAACGATTATGCCTAAAATTGTTTTGTTTCCGATCCAATACAGAGATAGTAAACAAAATTATGACAATCAAACTTTCCCGCCTTTTTTAATCCGTAGCGTTGCAGCAAATAAAGGAAAAAATTTTTCGCGCCGTTTTTGATCGTTTTTGATCAAGCTTGTCGTTTGGCAAAATTTTATCAAGTGAAATTATTGTGAAATTAGTTAGCCTTGTAACAAGATTAAACTATTAAGTTTTTAGTATCTATGACAGTTTGAAAAATGACTTGCAATCTGTTGCTGAAAATAATTTTAGCCCAGCCTTCAAAAATGTGACTACTCATGGACAAGAGACAAAACAAGGTTAGCTACAAACCTTTGTTGTTTTTGCTTTTTTGAGATATTTGTTTCATAGCTGTTGTAATTCTGTTATTTAAATCATTAGGTGTAGATTTTTTGTCAGAAAAGATTGTTTTATTGCATATGACTTTTGTGCTCACTTAAATTTTTAGCCTAGCATTTCCACTGCACACCACATTTTTTCAATTAAACATCAAACAACAAATAAACATGTGTCAAAAACAAAACGTATGATTTTAAGTAGCAACCAATGAATACAACACATAAAAAAGATTAAAAATGGGCACCCAACTTATGCATCAAGGCCATGGTGTCCACAGTGCTATCTTATGGTTAATGTTTCAAATTGCAGCCTTAAATAAAAATTAAACACATGTTAAAAATCTGCAACATTATCAGGCATAGGTATAATAGACTACCCAAAAACGTAAACAATTGGGGGCATTCTTACTCCCAACACACATCAAGCAACAGAAATGTTTGTTATCAATGGTAGTATGGGCTGTTTACAATTGAATGCTTTCCATTTTATTTACCTTCTGTTTGTTTTGTTTCATTTTATGACGAATTAAAAGGCTAATATAAATTGGATGTACAAATGAAATCAGGCACAGCACAAAAAATAGACAATAACCATATGTAAAGTTGCCATTGAAGGCCCTTAGTACCAGACTGAGCAAAGGGTATCTTACCAGTGATATTGCAGCACACATAATAAGAATTATGCCAACAAGGGTACCGAACATTCTAGTGGGGAAATAAACAGCTATACAGATTGAACAACTACTGTATATTGCAACACGGAATATGACATATATTAAAAATGAAACAAACTGCAAATACAAAACTGGTGTACATAGAAATGCAGTGAAAATTACTCCTAAAACACTTAACACTAAAGAGCAAATAAACAGTGCTTTGAGGTCAACTATTCTTTGATTGTCAAATTTTTTTGCAAAATATCTTTTTAAGAGATCAACCATTGCACCTGAAAGTGGTGAACTGGCTAATCCGCCAACGAGCAAAAATATTCCATAGACATTTGTAAACAACGCAACTTCCTTTTCATTACTAGTAAGACTTCGAATCCAAGAATCAAATGTACTTTGAAAGAATTCATTGCAAAGATGCAGAAATGCAGTTTGTATCATACAAGTCCAGTAAATAGTAGTTTTAAAAGCTTTGGTGATGGAATAGCTTTCTGCATGGTGGACATCCACTTTGGTGTTATCTGTCGCTGAAAGTTTTACTTCCTCTTCAGATTGATTTACCACTGGTTTATGGTTTACCCAAGTTTTCATTCCATAGTAAAAGTTATTTACCAAAGGATGGGGGACAAATTTTCGGGGTACCAAAAAAAATGTTGCAAATATGCTGATGGTCCCCATACTTGCCATGATGTAAAACAAACTGGAGTATTTCATTCCAATTTCATACAGCAATGACAGAACAAGGAACATAACAGAACATGATAACATTGCTCCAGTCATGACTGAAATGATCGTTGATCGTGCTTTCGGGAATAAGTTTGAGATATGAATATTTGTTAAATAGTAGAGGGAGCCACTTATTGCCAGCAAAATCATTGCAGGAAATACAAGGTACGGGGAAGTTGCGGTTGTGGTTGCCATCAACAAATAACCGCTTACATTCATGACAAAAGCAATTCCCCGACTAATCCATAACCCATACTTTTGGAACAAAACTCCGTTACTTAAGCATGATGCAGTTGATATGGATGTTGTCAAAGTGAAAACTAAATTGAGGATTTCAGTTTGTGAGATGCAAGTTGGATACATTGTTGAGTTTTGTGGCGTTGTCATGTTTTCAGTGGAGGTGTTGGTGAAATTTTCTTCACTTTTACATAAATGACTGAAAACGCCTTCTTTCTTCAGCACTGGTGTAATGAAAACCCATCCTCCATAGCCTGCTGTTATAATTAGGCTTTCAAAGAAAACATAAATCACAGTGACAAGATATTGCACGTTTGCCATGGTTTTGTATGACAAAGTTTTAAAACTACAGGTGAAATAATTATGTGATGAACCTAAGGAACACAAAAGTTCTTTGTAATAAGTATTTTAAAATATTCACTGCTTCACATAAACTATGTTATAATTTCTTGGCAATTCAACAACAAATACACACAAAAGGAAATAAACATATGCTAAGCTAAATATACCTTGTTATAAAAAAGGCACACTTACAAGAGTGTAATACAAAACCTTAAACCACACGCTTTCCAGACCCCAACATATGTTATGGGGATCCCACCCGCATGCAACGATGCCACTTACGAGGAAACTGATTTCATTATTTTGCAACTTTTCCAGAAATAGGAAACACGTTACTCTGTAGGGAAATTCCCTGACTTGAATTTAAAGGTTTTCGTTGCTGGGTGAATAAAAATATTTTGCGTCTCTTAGTTTTAACGTTGTTTTTACCCGATTCACAAAGTGGCGAATAAACTAGTGCTAAAAGTTTTGTTTACTAACCCTTCTTCGTTTTATCGACCTTTTTCGCCTTATAACCAATGATAGTTTGCCGGTTTTACGTAAAACCCAACGATAACTAAATTGCTACAGTTGTAAATTCCAATGTTCCGAAAATCACATGAAAATACACAACCGGTTAAAACTTAACAATTAAAATATAAAATTGAAATAGTTCTACCAATGCTGTGTGACGTGATAAACACTTAGTTAACTCGGTACAAATAATAATGGCGAAATAGTGCCGCTAACTAAATGAGATAATATTCCCTTTTAAAGTATAATAAACAAACACATCAACAAAAACAAAAAACGAAATCGCCCACAAACAAACAGTACTAGTTATTTCACCTTGTAGATTTCTGCCGTTACAATCACTGCAGCAGCCACCACGAACTTTTGATAGACCAACCTCTGTTATGAATACCTCTGCGACCAAACAAGTTTAAGTGTTCTTCCTGGTTTTAAGCGATGTAACCGCTTGTTTATGGCAAACTTTCTTTGAATAACGAGGTTCACTGCTGGTTAGCTCAGCACCTGTNGCAACTTTTCCAGAAATAGGAAACACGTTACCCTGTAGGGAAATTCCCTGACTTGAATTTAAAGGTTTTCGTTGCTGGGTTAATAAAAATATTTTGCGTCTCTTAGTTTTAACGTTGTTTTTACACGAGTCACAAAATGGCGAATAAAGTAGTGCTAAAAGTTTTGTTTACCAACCCTTCTTCGTTTTATCGACCTTTTTCGCCTTATAACCAATGATATTTTGTCGGTTTTACGTAAAACCCAACGATAACTATATTGCAAGGTTGTAAATTCCAATGTTCGTAAAATCACATGAAAATACACAACCGGTTAAAACTTAACAATTAAAATATAAAATTGAAATAGTTCTACCAATGCTGTGTGACGTGATTAACACTTAGTTAACTTGGTACAAATAATAATGGCGAAATAGTGCCGCTAACTAATATGAGATAATATTTGTTCCCTTTTAAAGTATAATGAACAAACACATCAACAAAAACAAAAAACGAAATCGCCCACAAACAAACGGTGCTAGTTATTTCACCTTGTAGATTTTCTGCCGTTACAATCACTGCAGCAGCCACCACGAACTTTTGATAGACCAACCTCTGTTATGAATACCTCTGCGACCATACAAGTTTAAGTGTTCTTCCTGGTTTTAAGCGATGTAACCGCTTGTTTTTGGCAAACTTTCTTTGAATAACGAGGTTTACTGCTGGTTAGCTCAGCACCTGTTTCCTTGTCTAACACTGTTTACTGACAGCCCTCAACCCATGAACCAATATTTGCTCGACCGTGTCCTGTGGGTTCGAACAACTACAGTTTAAAACCGCCGACCAGGTCTGAGACAGTAAAAGTGCTAAATCAACACGAAATGCGTTTTGCTTGCTACATCCAGTTACTAGTTGCTTCATAACCACGTTGGTAAAGTTTTCTTGGAATAAACTGACATGACATCTGGAACTTGTGGACTAAGTGATTTATCAGCCTCACGTCAAACAACACTGGTACTGCGCGTGGCAGACCGCGCACTTAATTATGCAACCATGTGTGACCTTCAAGTGACCTCCCACCTATTTGTGTTGACATTTAAATATAGCCGCTTCAACAATGTAGTGGGTCTTGCAACACACACAAGCAGTAACTGACTACACAACAGCACTAATGCAGCCGTCGTCCACTGTATGCTCTGCTTGTTATCTGATTAAACATGCAGTGACCCTCGAATCACCCAGCCTAACACACTGAGCTCGATTGCAACCATAGTTTTAAAGTTTTTATGTTGACCCAATAAAAGTTTATTGTTCC
>QXVZ01003786.1:0-16217 GCA_008931825.1 Phallusia fumigata
CGTGATCGACGGTTCCGGATGACCGTCCGCAGCGCATTCAAGCGTAACGTCGTACCCTGATCACAAGCGTGGTTAATGGATTGAAGTAAAAGAAAAATATTTCAAATTTTATGGTTCACAAACTTGCCACAGCCAATTAGACGTAATATTTTTCAATGTGTTTGTAAACTTCGGAAAATATTTTATAAAATCCATGTATATATTCCCGGACACTTTATTAATGGTCAAGCAATAACACCAAAAATTACCCTGGTGTATCACTCAAGACATCAACCTGTCACTCAAAACATCTACATGTCACTCAAAACATCAACCTGTCACTCAAGACATCAACCTGTCACTCAAAACATTAACCTGTCACTTAAGACATCAACCTGTCACTCAAGACATCAACCTGTCACTCAAGACATCAACCAGTCACTCAAGACATCAACCTGTCACTCAATACATCAACCTGTCACTCAAGACATCAACCAGTCACTCAAAACATCAACCTGTCACTCAAAACACCAACCTGTCACTCAAGACATCAACCTGTCACTCAAGAATTCAAGCTGTCACTCAATACATCATCCTGTCACTCAAAACATCATCCTGTCACTCAAAACATCAACCTGTCACTCAATACATCAACCTGTCACTCAAGACATCATCCTGTCACTCAAAACACCAACCTGTCACTCAAGACATCAACCAGTCACTCAAGACACCAAGCTGTCACTCAATACATCAAGCTGTCACTCAAGACATCAACCAGTCACTCAAAACATCAGCCTGTCACTCAAAACACCAACCTGTCACTCAAGACATCAACCAGTCACTCAAGACATCAAGCTGTCACTCAATACATCAAGCTGTCACTCAAGACATTAACCAGTCACTCAAAACATCAGCTTGTCACTCAAAACATCAACCTGTCACTCAAGACATCAACCAGTCACTCAAGACATCATCCTGTCACTCAAAACACCAACCTGTCACTCAAGACATCAACCAGTCACTCAAGACATCAACCTGTCACTCAATACATCAACCTGTCACTCAAGACATTAACCAGTCACTCAAAACATCAACCTGTCACTCAAAACACCAACCTGTCACTCAAGACATCAACCTGTCACTCAAGACATCAAGCTGTCACTCAATACATCAAGCTGTCACTCAAGACATCAACCAGTCACTTAAAACATCAGCCTGTCACTCAAAACATCAACCAGTCACTCAAGACATCAACCTATCACTTAAGACATCAACCAGTCACTCAAGACATCAACCAGTCACTCAAAACATCAACCAGTCACTCAAAACATCAGCCTGTCACTCAAGACATCAACATGTCACTCAAAACATTAACCTGTCACTCAAGACATCAACATGTCACTCAAAACATTAACCTGTCACTCAAGTCATTTAAAACATTAACCTGTCACTCAAGTCATTTAAAACATCAACCTATCACTCAAATAATATAAATCAGCAACCAACCTATATCGATTCCGACATCAAGGGGCGGGTGGGTGATAACGGGGACCCAACCCACTTCGACGGTGATTTCCCCATACGTTGACCCCGCCACATTGCGCGCCACACACCGGAAGACGTCAGAGTCGGAGCGCGCCACCTGGTGGATGCGAAGGTTGCCATTTGACTGCGAACAAAAGTTAGTTTGTAAAAATAAAAGTTTTACACAAATCTGTTGAGGGGGGGTTATCAAAATGTTTGAGATGATTGGTTTGAGAGAAATTGAGTTAAAACTAACCCAAAGTTGTTTTTACTTAACATTGTGTCAACTCAATATATGTTAAAAAACTTGCAAGTCTCACACAACTAACTGCGGTTTCGTAAACGCATGGAAGTTGTTTTATTTTTTTATTTGACGTTTTTCAGCCAAACCACCAAATATGTATCGTGAAATGTTAAAAAATCTTAGGTTATACATACGGTTTGTTCTTAAAAAATTTGTTTTTAAATAAAAGCAAAGGTTTCGCTTTGTTAGCTCACTTAGCATTGACTGACGTCAACAACCATGAAATAGTGTCGCTTCCACATTTCACATTTGTACAGCCTTCGGTGCGTTCGGACAACTCAACACAAGAACTTGACAATATAGGTCTTCTACTTACCATGACCTCATACGACCTGCTCGTCACAATCTCGCTACCAGACTTGCGCCATCTAACGTTGGGCGTTGGCGTCCCTGTGACGTCACAAACGAGTGTGACGCTCGTTCCTTCCAGCACAAGCATGTGATTTTCTTCGATGGTGATAGTCGGTGGTTCTATAAAAATTGTGAAATATTTAACCGCACACAACAAAATGAACTTTTAGTCAGAAAATAAGACATTGAAAGTTTATTTTTGTAGAATTGTACATTAAAATCCCGCTAACTACCAGTGACCAAAATGGCGACAGCGTCACTAGCAAATTAATATCTATATTTGAAACAAAATACTTTCTGCTATAATATCTCTTAAATAAATCACGACAGATGAAGTTCTGCAATGCAGTGGGACTCACCAGTAAAATACCATTGCACTGAAGCATCGTCAGTTCCAGCTCTGTTCCGACCCTGGCAAGTGTAAACTCCCTCATCATCGGGTCCAGCGTTTACTATGCGGAGGAATTCTCCGTTTCGGCCAATTCTGTAAAGTAGAGAAGTAATGTTAACTGGCAACTATGTTCTGAGTGGACGATACAAGTATATGATTTTTTTGTCTATGTTGCCATCATCAATTTCTTAAATGCAAAGTTGAGATCCTAACATAATATGTGCGGGTACATTGCTATGTTGCGCCTACTGATTCATCTGCAAGCAAGAAATGAATTTGAAAAACCATGATGATTTTTGACATATAGACCTCTGGTGTTAATCAAATAAGTCACACAGGTGCTACACATTGCTAAAGAACTAAACTTATGCAACAAGTGTATCTGGTAGAAAGGACCTTAGATTGACTTCGTTGCACGTGGTCGGCTGCAATTGGATTTAAACCAATGACCTCTACAATTTGACACAGATTTACAGGAGTTGCAAATACTTGTCAAGCACCTGATTTTTCCAATATCAAGCAGATAAGTTGAACCCTTCAGCCATTCAATGGTTGGATCAGGAAGCCCGTTAGCTGTGCATTCGATGTAGATTCTCTCACCGGCTCTGAAGGGAGTTTTTCTTGAAGGATTCACCGACACACGGGGCGGCCCTGCAGTGATATTCGGTTGATATAAAGTTGGCTGTTTCGAAAGGATAAAACTGTTTGACGATAATGTATATTCGTTTGCTTGGTAAAACAAAGATTGGCTTTAATGAAATTCATTCAGAAGATTTCATGCGAATAAGTTCATGACAAGAACATGACTTTAAAGCTACAAAGTTTTTTCTGTGTTGTACAAGACAGTACAAGCTGAATTTGTAAACACTTTCTCGTGTTTTTTTCGTTTTTATTGAACGCTGGAAACGGTTTTCGTCAGCAGAACACGGGAATCTGATACGGTGAGATTTTAACTTTATTATGCAAACTAACTTGAGTGTCATTTACCCTGAAGACGACCTGAATATGTCGTCGAAACGTCGGTACGCAAAAATACATTTGTCAGAAGAGCTTTCATAAGTTTTGCTTAAATCTGTTACCTACAAAATGTTATAAGATATTACACACAACTTACTCTCTACAATCAGCCCGATAACTTCAGATGCTTCTCCCCCGATATTCGCTACCGTGCATTGGTAGACAGCCTCGTCACGTGGTTTCGCGTTACGGATGAGTAACGATCCGTTTCGTAATTTCCGAAATCTATGAACGAAAAAATAACTTTTCTAGTGATCTTCAACTAAAATAAAAAAAATTAGTTTAATATGTTGGAAACTTTGGAAAGTCGAGAATCTTACGTGCTTACCTTACAAAAGTACTTAAAAGCACAAGCGCCTAGAGCACAGTTTACAACAATTAATGAAAAAAATATATTAAAGTCAAGTTACAAAAAAGATTGTTTTAAAGGTTTTCGTGATCGTGGCAGTTGATATTAACCAGTTCTATCACTAGGTGGCGCTGGAGATTAAATGAGCAATTGGGGGCGTTGAGAGACCTTGGTTTTGATTTCTGTCTATTAAAGGGACGTTTTAAGGAATATAGTTGTTGGCAGAAAAAAAACAAGAAAAAAACTTTGAGATTTCAACGAAATTATAAAACAACAATCGCATGCTTAAGCGCTATTCAATCAAGTTTCTCCAAACCTTCTCCTTTCCAGTCTCGATCCATCCGCTTTCGTCCACGTGATCGTGTATTCAACGTTACTTATTACGTCACAAGTGAGAATCGCGTTCGTTCCCGGGACAACTGTGACGTTCCCGTCCACTGTGATCACTGGAGGGCGCTCTAAGTAAATATTGTTGACGTTAATAGATTATGCACAAAAACTGACAACTAAAACACATGTGAATTATATAGCAAGGCATTTCTGTATTCGCTTGTTTTCTTCAAAACTAAATAATTTCAAAAATATGCTTTGAACGTAAAATCTGCACTTAAAAGTTGCAAGTAAAATCGTAGTGGAGTGAAGTTTTTTACGTTACTGCATGTGCTGGGAGAGTAAAGTTGAATAGTAAAACAAAATCGACTCTACACAAAATACGAGATGCCCAAGCGTCCAGCACAACCATGCGCAAGGTTGTGGGTTCTAATCTCTCCTCGGTCGCTTGTGTTTTCCTGAGCAAGAAACTTAAGCGACATTGCTCCAACCCAGTGGAACCTTCTACGTTGACACAAATTAACTTTTCAGTTCGAGTCAAGTTCCTTTCAATCCCGATTTACCTTCGACGTCCAGGAAAGTTTGCCCGTACGCGAAACCATGTGAGTTGTTGGCATAGCAACGGTAGTTCCCCTCCGCAGCTTCTGTGACGTCATCGATGCGGAAATAGTCGGTCACCGAATCCCTGGTTAAAAAAACTTAAGAATTATTACAACAAAATTTTTGACAATTTCAAAAAATCTCAACTATATGAATTTTCTTCATTTTAAAAAATAACTATCACTGTATGCTGAGAGCCTCATTGTTTTGACAATTTTGCCTAAAATTAAATACATAAACAGCTAAATAGAATAGTCACAATATACGCCAGTGGTTCCCAACTTTTTTGTGGTCGGTTACAACAAAGTTTCTAGAAAAAGTAATCCGACAACCACTTTATTCACTGAATCGAAAAATACAAATGCAACGAAGAACGCAGTTCAATAAAATGAGCGAGAGGTTTCCGCCTACAACCTGGAATGCCGTCACGTAACACTGATAGGAACACTGATATTTAGAGCAACAATTTTTTTCTTGCTTGCTCCAAACAGTATGTAAATACAACAAAATTTTAACATCAAAATATGTTTTAATGTCAACAAAACTTCCTATTTATAAATATTTGATGACACAAAATATTTTCGCACCCCAAAAGCCCTAAAGTTGCAACAAAATATTCACAGTATACGTTACAAAGCATAAATAAATAATTTTTTCTACTTTCCCTAAACTTAATGTGTTTGTGTTGCAAAATGTTAACCTCTGAAATATGTTTATTTACAGAGATTTAATATCTGCAAGCTTTTATAGTTAATGCAACAGCCGACCGCACTCACAGATAATGACGTGGTTGAGAAAGCAATTCGACCCAAACTCCTTCAATTTCTCTGCTCCATTTCACATGGAAGGGAAGCAGGCTTGTGATGTGGCACGGAATCTCTGCCGGGTAATCGAAGTAGCCAGGGTGGGTCTCCGGCATGCGGACAACCGGTTTCACTGTGAATAAACAATCACGGGTTCTGTTTCTATTGTTTGGAACACGTTACTATTGGGATTGTTATGAGATAATAGTGTTTAGAAACCACGTGTTTAAAAGTTCGTAATTTGGGCGATTTTTTTTGCATGACTTTGTACGTTTTCTATCATTTAGTCACACTTAAAATTTAGGCGATTTTGAAAAGCTTAGGTATTCTAAAATTGGGGTTGAAAAATGAAGAGAATTTATTGTTCATGGTCTGGTGGACAAAGCTTGCCCACAACCCACTTTATAAATACACTTTTTGTGATCGATTATGCGATTTTAAAACTTGGGTATTACAATATTGCGTCGAAAACTGACAGAGATAATTTGTTCACGGTCTGGTGCACAAATCTTGTTCAAAACCCACTTTAAACCTAAATATTAATCGCTAAACTGAGCAGATTTTCAGGTTTTCATCACACTTATCACATTGGGCACACTCAAAAAATTGTGATAGATAGAAAAGATTAAAATTTGCGGCAAAATATGTCAATTTTGTACAAATCCTTTCCGTTTAGCACACAGAAAGAAAAACTTATTCGAATTCAGTTTTTTGGTCCAAACCTGGCGCGATATTGATAACGGCGTTCTTGGTTGCTCGGATAAATTGGAAACCGTCATGAGTTTCTCCATGTACAGCCATGTGGAAGGGCTGGTTCGGTGGTAGGAACGGATCCACTGTGTATAAGTAAGGTTGGGTTGGGTCACGTGGCGTGGACAGATCCATCGTCTGAAGAACAAGTGGAAAATGTTGAAAGTAAAACGGTGATTAAAAGCAAAAGATACGGACTTGGAGAGTGGATGGATTTAAAACATAACTGACAGAGAACTTGTTTTTATTTAACTTTCGTTCCGTTACTTCATGTTTTCCTCATTTTTGTGTAGAACGCACGATTGTAAGCTTCTCGTCATTTTGAATTGATGACAACAACAGCGACTCAATTGAGATCGCTACTTACAAGATCTCTGGCAGCTTTGTTTTCATTTAAAAAGGTGCTAAGCCTTACTTACATGTACATGGGAAAAATGTTTTATTAATAAACGCTTAATACGTGAGCTGGTCCACCTTATGTTCGTGTTTTTACTGGTGAATATTTGTAAGGGTGTGGTGGGTTTTGTAATATCACTGAAACATATTGGAAAGACTTTGGTGATCTAGCTAATGTTAAAAATAACTCAAGAGATCGAGCCAAGTAAACAGGACGACATACGCCTAAACAGAAAATCATTTTGTCACTTAGTTCGATGGAACATATTTCATTTACAACGACAGGTGACCAGGTAAGTTTACAAAAAAAAAATCCGGAATTTAAACGGTTTCTATTTCATCAAAAACCAGACCAATGATAAAAATTTTGCAGCATCAAGTTTTTTACCCGTATCCTCCTTCCAGCAATATCAAGAAGTTCCAAGCGATTAAAAGTTCCCGGGATCGGAAGGCCGGTCGCGTTGAGAAGAACGTAAGTGTCGATTCCTGGAGTTTACAATAAAAAGTTTTTGAAGATAATTGCAAAAGGATTCTCTGGTTAAGAAACTAGCAAAACTCAGTGGAAAATAAACAAACACGGTTTTCAATCTTTTTCTTCCACATTACCAATTTCTTAGACCAATCCATTTTCCATATTATACCAAAATTGATCTTTTCTGCTGGTTTTGCCTTGCGTAATATGAAACACTGCTATTATCAGCTAACAGGTTCAGCTAATTACCCATCTGCTACCCTGTTGTTACCCCCGTATGGAGATTACCCATGGATTAAGAATCACTGTATAAAAGACACTTACAGAAAGTTTTTTGGTAATATTAGGTGTTTTTTTTTTGGGGGGGGGGGGTTAACTCCAAAAGTTAGGGAAATCACCTGCTACTGGTTGATATTCTGTGTTGAGCCAGTTGAAGGTTGGTTGACGTGAAAAACGAGCTTGGAAATCCAGGATACTGAGTCCCGTGACACGAAGAGTGTGCTCGCCTGTACTGTCAACTATCAGCGTCCATTCACCTGTGGAGAAAATTATGAAAAAACTTGTGCATGTCTTCTTGTTTATGCAAATTAGGTACTAGATAACTCAGGAGACCACACCAACTGTACAGCGCGTAACATTACACAAAATAAGGTAAATTTGTTTCAACAGTAAAAGGTGGAGAGAGGCCGTAAAAGGCTGTATTGAGTATGTGGGCACAAGGTTTACTTGCAGCAGCGAAACTCACAACTGTTCGACGGTTTAAAAGCTAACTAAAAAAAAAATAAAACATAACATGGCACAGACCTTCATTAACTGTGAGAGGTAAATGTAAGTGTCGGCTTTGTCTGTTAAAATTGTTTACCTCATATCACTGCGATGATTTATCAATTCAAGACCAATTTACAACTACGCAATACCACAAACATTTCGAAGAGAAAACTTGTTATTGAACATAAAACATGGAAGTTGGGGCGTTAAGCTTGAAACTAACCTGGTCCCGGTTCCTTCAGATTAACGATGAGAACTTTTTCCAGGTTAAGAAGTGTTTCCAACTCATCTACGATAATGTTTCCGTACGGATCGATCAATGTCAGTTGTCGACCTGTCACAAACCGGTTTGGATTAAAATTTGTTACATGTTGTTTCACTTTAAATTGGTTTGCTTTGGTAGAAAATCGCAACTGGACAGGAATCATACAACTTTGTATTTTGTTCTGATATCTTTATGCGTTTATGCAATGCGATGTGCAAACGAGTCCACTTCTGTTCATCAACTGAAGTGGCAGCGCGTTCAACCTTGATCCACCAATTGTGCCCTTAACCTTTTAGCTATCTACGGCTTGATGATTGGTTTAGTGATATTGTGTCGCTATGATTTATTCCAACAAGAGAATTAAACCCAACTCAATAATATTTGTGAGCAGTCAAAAATTTGGCTAATTTTTAGGGGTTTGCAAATTCTGGATGACGTAGTCGCGTTGTTGTTTGAGTGACATCTGTCAATCATGCAATCGCGTTCGCCCTAACGAGATACCGAAACTCACCGGGTCCGCTGACTGATATAGTGATCTCCTGTAGCTCCGGATCAAACGGAATACGCCACCGGTGCCGACCTGGGCCGTCGTGATCAGCTGCCAGCAAAACCACTTTGTGAGCTTGCACCGATACTTCGATGAATTTAACGACCTGTGGATAATATGCGCTGGTTTATTGCTATGTCAAGGCTATTTATAACACCTGCTTTCATTCTTAACATGAAATTCGAGACCTCAAGGGTTGTGGTTCCCTAGAAGGGGTCTGCAAGCAATTTCGCTAACACTATGAATTATTGCTATTTCGGGCGGTATGATAAAGATTTAAGGTTCTAACTCTGTTGATAATTGCGGCAGTGACGTCACTAATGGTTTTAATCCATTAGTGGATGACGTCACTCAACAGTGTGAAACCGGATAGCACTGCAAATTACAAACGGCCAGAAATTATAAGAACGTTGTGAAACACTGCGGAAGAACGTATGTTTCCAACATAAAACCAAAAATTTTATTCTGGAATAAAACAAATATTTCAAAACACCCTTGCCGAAGGCAACATTTAAACCACTGTTGAACAGTAAAGACTATGATGTAAAAGACTGATCTTCCGTTCTATAGCTACCGTCACTGTGATGTAACAAACAAACGACGAACTTCTATTTAATAATCCAAATCATTTTCTTTACCTCGGACACATCGTCTTTGGTGATGAGGAAAACTTGGCCGGAGCTGGTGGCAGCAATCTTCTCGTAAGCCTGGTAACCCACGTGATCGTCGTCTTCGCATTTGCCAGTTAACACAAACACAACCTGAGGGAAAATGGAAGAACTTTTTAGGTGCACGATACTTGATAATGACAACAGCGATTATTATTCACTACCTACAATCTCTCAGGCAGCTAGAATCACACGGTAAAATTGCACCTCAGTATGAGCTGATTGCGACACTGCACTGTCTATCTCAAGTTGGAAATTAAAAACTCCGCTCTTACCTGACTTTGTTTTCTTTGTATGATCTGCAAAACTTCAGGAAGTTGAACGTAATCCTTCGACCGAGCATCAGTAAAAACGTAAATGAAGGAACCGGGCAAAGAAATTAGAAGTGCCTCTCTGGGTACGGTAAAAATGGTTTAAAATAATAAGTTAAAAATTGCGTAATTAAAAAAATCGGCTGTGAAGCCGCCAAACAGTAGGTGCATTGTGGATACCAAAGGTGTTTGTTTAAAGCGGGCTTTGGGGTAAGCTTGCCCCATTAATCATATCGGTGCTATAAAAATATTTAACTGTTTGTCGTTTTACCAAACCTCACAAAAAATACTAGTTAATAAAAAAAAACTTCACGCAACAAAATGATAAAATGGTTGATCGCACAAAGCTGGTTTAAAATCCCGGTTTAAATCATACAAGTTAATATGTCTACAAGTTTCTTAAAGGTCTTTAAATTTCGTTGTCGCTTCTTTGAACTCCTTGACCCCAACATCAGTAAATCATATTAGGCAGCAGTAAAATGTTTTAAATTGAGCTAAAGTGCCGCCATGGGATTGTTTATGGAGAAGCAACGGTCCGGACACCGTAGAGCACTCAATTGTTTAAACTGGAACTCACCTAATGGCTGTCACACTCATTTCAGGGCAATCTCCGCCACCTTGAACGTAGAGGTCCTTCAAGCTTCGTTGGAATTTGGCCGGATTGCTTGTAACGATGGTTGGCCCGACAACTAAAACAAATTAGAAGAGTTTGCACAGTTCTCAGGTTGTTTGCTTAACCTCAAAAACAACTTGTTTGAAACTCCTCTACCTTTTAACCGTGGTAGCATGTCAAAACACTGTCCAACACCCGTTGACGTGACGTCAGCCGCGAATAGCAAGGTTAAGGATTCAAACAATGCGGTCGCCACCAAAACCTGCAGCTTGCGTATTGATATTTTGTGTGACGCACTTGCGTCCATGCAAAGCCATGTCAACAGGGACATTTTTACCCGAACGAGCCCAAAAATGGTGTGGTATGTTTTAAACTAGACTTCCAAATTCCTGGCCTTTTTCGAACGAAAGGTTTAAAATTTGCTTTATTTTAACTTTTTGTCGGTCGTGGTAACCAAGTTACATAAATCCAACTTTATACTTAAAAGATAAACTTTAAAGGTAAAATTTAATATCTCCGTGCAACAGTGTCTACGGACATTAACTTGTTATTTAATAGTTACAAGTAACTTTAACTTTTGGTATCAAATCGTTCATCTTGGCTCTTACTGTACTAAATATATATATCTTTCAGTAGGAGCGAAGTACAAATGACTTGTGTACCAAAAGATGAAGTTACCTTTGAGATAAATCATAATAGAGAGGCAGCGCAGAAGATAAAGATGAAATTCCTCATACCTGGATCGTGGAATGGGATAAGGACGTAGTTGTAAAGTGGTTTTTCCTGTCGACTTAAGGTTGTGTTCAGGATCTGCCTTGCTCCGGCAATAACCTGCTTCAAATCATCCCACATCGAACCGGTGACGTCAAACACAAAGGCCAGTGACGAAGCCCCAGGGGTAATGTCCCTGAAATTGGGGCTGTAGGTGTCCCCACTGATGTTACCCTTGATCGTCCCCCGGATATCCGGCACAGGGCGGCTCCTCCTCTGCGCGGAGGTGTAGGAAAAGAGCAGGAGAAGTGAGAGGAGAGTGAAGATTGTTGGAGATGATTGACGTTTCATGTTGAGTGGTTTAAAGGTATTCCAGCGGTTGCAAAACTTGCGACGATTCCCTTTAATGCAACGATCTTAATCCTGCATTATGAGTTTATCACCTGCGACCTTAAACAAGGAATTGTTAGCGTTTCAACATTTCAAGTACCAGCCTTACACGGTGTAGCCGCGGCGTGTTTCATAACGTTTAACGTTCCGAGTTATTTCCAGTTTGGCTATTGCTTCAGTGCAGTGATTCTCAAAGTGTGGTCCGTGGAAAGATGACTTAAACTAGGCACTGGCTAATATAATAGGCCTGTTTTAAGAGCATGTTAGAATGGAATTCTGTTTGGTGGTCCTCAGAAAAATATTCGAAGATGAAGTGGTCCTTGGGCAAAAAAAGTTTGAGAAACACTGCTTTAGTGCTATTGTATCGCTACGATGTATAAATAAACTTAATTTAAATTCAAAACTAATTTTTAAAGGAACGTAATCAACCAAACTCCATCAAAACAAACGTCTGTCGCTACAGTTCACCCAAACTATCTCACGTGGTTCTTTTGCAAATAGATCGCTAGCAGCAATTCCATCTACAAGACCTTAGTCGTTTCCCCATTGAGACCTGCACAACGCTAGCACTCAGATCCAAACACGACGAAAGAAACCTTTAAGCGAGACAAGCATCAAAGATTATTTCCTGGTAAAGTTTGTAGCCAACAGCTTCTTTTCGCTTAATCTATACGGGGCGACACTTTGAATGCCTCAGATATTCCGTCAAAACATTCTCTTCACTTTTGTTTCTGTTGCACGTATCTTGCACAATTTCGTCATTACGTTGGCGCATTTAAAACTGCCCAGTCAGCACAATAAGGGTAGGCGATATGCTGACTAGAAGCTTAGCGGGATATAACAGTCTAGGGCTAGTTGTGGTTACTACAAACAAACTTTATGTCTACTAAGATAAGGGAATTTAGAACCGCCTTATAAACGTTTTTAATCAAATCAAAACAACACATGGACACGAATANCATTTTTACCCGAACGAGCCCAAAAATGGTGTCGTATGTTTTAAACTAAACTTCCGAATTCCCGACCTTATTCGAACGAAAGGTTTTAAAATTTGTTTTATTTTAACTTTTTGTCGATCGTGGTAACCAAGTTACATAAATCCAAGTTTATACTTAAAAGATAAACTTTAAAGGTAAAATTTTAATATCACCGCGCAACAGTGTGTACGGACATTAACTTGTTATTTAATAGTTACAAATAACTTTAGCTTTTGGTATTAAGTCATTCATCTTGGCTCTTACTGAACTAAATATATATCTTTCAGTAGGAGCGAAGGACAAATGACTTGTGTACCAAAAGTTGAAGTTACCTTTGCGATAAATCATAATAGAGAGGCAGCTCAGAAGATAAAGATGAAATTCCTCATACCTGGGTCGTGGAATGGGATAAGGACGTAATTGTAAAGTGGTTTTTCCTGCCGACTCAGTGTTGTGTTCAGGATCTGCCTTGCTCCGGCGATAACCTGCTTCAAATCGTCCCACATTGAACCGGTGACGTCAAACACAAAGGCCAGCGACGACGCCCCAGGGGTAATGTCCCTGAAATTGGGGCTGTAGGTGTCCCCACTGATGTTACCCTTGATCGTCCCCCTGATATCGGGGACGGGGCGACTCCTCCTCTGCGCGGAGGTGTAGGAGAAGAGCAGGAGGAGGAGTGAGAGGAGAGTGAAGATCGTTAGAGATGATTGACGTTTCATGTTGAGTGGTTTAAAGGTATTCCAGCGGTTGCAAAACTTGCGACGATTCCCTTTAATGCATCGATCTTAATCCTGCATTATGAGTTTATCACCTGCGACCTTGAACAAGGAATTGTTAGCGTTTCAACATTTCAAGTATCAGCCTTACACGGTGTAGCCGCGGCGCGTTAAACCTCCATCCACCAAATATGCTTTTAACTTCACAAGTTTCATAACGTTTAACGTTCCGAGTTATTTCCGGTTTGGCTATTGCTTCAGTGCAGTGATTCTCAAAGTGTGGTCCGCGAAAAGATGACTTAAACAAGGCACTGGCTAATAAAATCGCCTGTTTTGAGAACATGTTAGAATGGAATTTTGTTTGGTGTCCTCAGAAAAATATTCGAAGATAAAGTGGTCCTTGGGCAAAAAAAGTTTGAGAAACACTGCTTTAGTGCTATTGTATCGCTATGATGTATAAATAAACTTAATTTAAATTCAACTAATTTTTAAAGGAACATAATCAACCAAACTCCATCAAAACAAGCATCTGCCGCTACATTTCACCCAAACTGTCTCACGTGGTTCTTTTGCAAATATATCGCTAGCAGCAATTCCATCTACAAGTCCTTAGTGGTTTCCCCATTGAGACCTGCACAACGCTAGCACTCAGATCCAAACACGACGAAAGAAACCTTCAAGCGAGACAAGCATCGAAGATTATTTCCTGGTAAAGTTTGTAGCCAACAGCTTCTTTTCACGTAATCTGTACGGCGAGACACTTTGAGTGCATCAGATATTCCGGCGAAACATTCTCTTCACTTTTGTTTCTGTTGCACGTATCTTGCACAATTTCGTCATTACGTTGGCGCATTTAAAACCGCCCAGTTAGCACAATAAGGGTTGGCGATATGCTGACTAGAAGCTTAGCGGGATATAACAGTCTAGGGCTAGTTGTGGTTAGTACAAACAAATTTCATGCTACTAAGATATGCGAGTGTAGAACCTTCTTATAAACGTTTTCAATCAAATCAAAACAACACATGGACACGAATAACAAGTTGTGCAGAATTCTGCACCTAGACAGTTTAAAGTTCCACGCTTCCAGAAATGATACCGGCAAAAAAACACACAAATTTTGCAAAGTCGTTAAATCTTAAACACTTCGTAGCTTGTGTAAGGAAAGAAAGCATCTGACGTCATCGCTGTCTTAAAAAGTTCACATTCGATTTTAAAACGAACGCGAACGACATCATGAGTTTTTCTGCAAACCTCCAAACATGTGTTTGAAAATTCACAAAAACAAACTGCAGAACAGTGGACAAAGGGTTTTTAATACCTGCCCCCACTGAAATATTGTTTCTTCTCATAGAAAAACAACGTCAGGTAAACATATAGAGTCACCACAAAAATTTTTCAAACGTCATGAGGTCGACAGAGTGTAAATGAAGCTGCAGAATCGCTAAACCTTTCTTTTGAAGCTTAACGAGTCACAGGAAACCTGGCTGCAAAACTTCCGCCGTTGCAGCTTAAACACTGGCTTAATTAAATCCACAATGTTTTCGAACTGAAACTTTCTCCACAGCGAACGCAATGCAGGAAACCTTAGCACGAGCAGAAAAACAAAAATCAAGAGCTTCAAACGAAAACCACGACTGACCTGATGCGAGAAAAAGTTACCACAAGAAATGAAGCCAGGCGGCAAGTAGACCCTGTTTGCCCCCGTCGCAAATAATGGCAAGTTTGTTCAGAGACTTAGTGGGTGCGTGCACAAGGGGGAGATTACAAACAACACCTTGACTCAAGACGAGCTCCTGGGAGGATTCGGGTCGAGACGATGTTTACGGCTCCGATCGTTAAAGGGAAACCGGTTGAAAAGGCAAAATAAATCGGTTTTGGAGTTCAGTTTTGTTTTAATCGCAACCTTTAATTTACCGAGTTTTTCTTACAGTCGAGTAAAGCAGTTTGAAAAACACAATAAAAAATTGTTTGTTTTAGCCCAAAACTATTACCAAACTGTAAATGTTTACCAAAATGTCCAGTTAACCAAAAGAGCTTCATTTGTAATTTTTGAGCCAGGCCTCCCTTTAAATGACCGCAGTTATGACTCATCCGATGTTTTGCATCACAAGCGGAATTGGCAAGAAGCGACAATATCCGGAGTTGTGATAACCACTCGATTGATTTACCTGAGACAAACTCAAGCGCACAAACATTGCGAGGAGCAATCAAGTGATTCTGATGCCAGAAAACTTTTAACTTTTTCCTGGGTATTTGCGGCAGTTCGTCGCCTATTGACCAAATAAAGATCCCTGCAACAAGGGGGCAGGTTTTTGCCAACAGTGTCTGGCCACAAATGTTACTTGTTTTGATCATTTTGTCAGTGATCTGCAGCCAAGTTGTTCTAGGATCGGAGGGGTAGTTTAAGATATTTCGCCGAGACATTGCTATGTAGTCTAGCCTGTACCCCCGGAACTAAAAAGTTGGCTTATTCCGCAATACATTAAAATAGTGGTACACAGTTTTTAGACCGTGAAATCCAATAATCCAAACATTCGAATTAACACAATCGACAAACCTACTGTCTGTTACGTAACACCTTTCTTTTGTCTTCAAAATATGTCTTTTTTGGGCGCAGGCAGTTTTTTTAAATAGCTGTGTTACGTTACTCTTCTATTTAGGAACGCAAGATACGGGCGTGAAGAGTCGCTTTTTATAAAAAACATAACTGCTAAGAAGCAACAATTTTTAACTGGAGACTTACTTTTATTGCTGATGTTACTACATTTCCACGTCCACAATAGTCATAAAAAATCTAAGGTGGATCAAATGCTGGTTGGTAAATGCACAAGCACATATAATGTCGACAACAGCGGTTGTCGATACGTAGGAAATATTTTACACACAAGTGCTGGCCTAAAACTCCTCATTGAAATGCACATGACATTCCTAAACTACGAAAAAGTTATGAAAGAGACAGACCAACAAAACCACAAGATGCTGCTG
>QXVZ01003795.1:8732-43532 GCA_008931825.1 Phallusia fumigata
GTTGTATATTGATTGAACAAAGGTGAAGAGGAGGGGGGGGGGGGGGGGTACAACAACTTGTTAATGATTACCAAGGGAAAGTTTTCAGAGCTGATTTAAATGTTTGATGCTTACTCTTGTGTCTGATAAAGTGATAGTTTAGATCTTGAGGTAACAAGCATACATTCCAGTGTTAAGTGCTTTTTCTAGACTTTCCCCTGCAGGCTTTTGCCCATGTTCACAAATGTAATGTCACCAGTCATGCTTGTTAATATATTAGGTTTTGCTCTGATACTTACTTTTTCAATCAATACCTGTTCCCGATATTGTACACAAAAGTACTGCAGTCTGATCAGATACCCGAAACTCTGCAGCATATGTTATTAGCATTACATAAAGAAAGTTGAAATGCATAACTTCCACTGATCCATAAACAGTTGAAAACCAAGATATAAATGGCCTGCAAAGTCTTTTCGATCATTTCCTTAAGTGAGCTACAGCTCGTTGGCAAACTGTGAGTTAGTGGCCAATTGTGGGCCACCTAGTACTTTCTACTGGGCCACACAACCCTTACTTATGTAAGCAGCGTGGTATATGGAAGCTGCATCCTGAGATGGTCACGGAACTAAAACATGTCCAATGGGAACACATAATTTAATCTCAACAAACAGAACTGTCATTTTATACCCAAAAAGGTTTGAGTATTTAAACAGATACTTCAAATTCATTTTTTTCGCATCAGGCGTCTGGTATTAGCTTGTAGCAAATGTTTTATTGCATGTGGGGCTCCAGTTATGACTAATGGAGAGTTTGTGCCTTGGTAATAAAAGTTTATTAACCACTGAAGTAAATCAAATCCTGAAATTCATCCTAAAATTTAGGAAAAATTATGCTGAGAATGTTATATTGTAAAATAAACATTGAAGCAGATATATAGGCAACTTCAACAGATGGCAGATTAAGTCATGTTGGTGTCAATGGATTGGTGACTTGTGCTTGCCTTGTAGTCCCTCAAGTTGTTAACTTCTTTAAACTGGGTCCAAATGGAATGAAGTTTTAACTTATTGTTTCCAGAAAACTGATCCCACTAGCCGCCTTGGAAGCAAAGAGACTGGTGGATTTGATGAACTGCGCAACCATCCCTTTTTTGATATGATTGATTGGACAAACCTACCAGAACAGGTGCCGCCAAGAATAGCAAAACCATCTGTAAGTTTAGTACCAACATTTTTTCCTAACCTCAATCAGTATTCATCACCTATCACAGTTTTTTCTACCTTAATACCAAATCGAATTCCCGTTTTTGTAAATTTTGAAGTTTTACATTAGTAACAACATTTACATTAGTAGTACACCAATCAACAAAGCAGCATGTTGTCCACTTAATAGGTAAATCAGAATACATCCAAGTGTCAGTTGTCCACAACTGCTTGATCTACGTACTTTGTGAATAAAACTCTTCAAGCTGATAGATTGAGTTGTTTTTATGGAATATAATGTAACACGTTTTTTCTCAGTTGCATTATTCTGTTTGCTGTCAAACTTTTACAGGAACCTTGAATACTCAGACACAAAGAATTTATAGCACATTACTGAAACTGCATATGAAAGAGTCATTTAGAGTTTGTTTTCTGGTTTGCTACGGCTCAGCCGAAGCTTACTGCTGGTCAACTATTGGTTAGTGTGACTGGGGTTTGCATCATGCTTTTGACATCGGGATTGTAATTGGCATGATGTAGGAAATGATTAGGTTAGAATAAAAATAGAAATCTGAAACTTTTTGTTTCATTTTTAAACTGATAAACTGATCATGTTCAAAAACATCACTACTATTCAGAAATTGCATGTGTGTGTGGGGACCCATATGTTTATTCTAGGAGAAACAATTATGTTGTAAAAAGCCCAGGGAATTAGGGACCCAATGCAATGCAGGTATTGAATTTATCCAACATAATAAAAGAAATGGTAGATGTGGTAAACATCATTTATGGGTGTAGTGTATGTAAAATAAAAATTTGGAGAACACCACCTCTCGTATTATGTTTTGTTTAAAAATAGTAATGCTCTAAGTACTTAAAATTCTTGTCTGATATTGGGATAGCTACGAACTTTTCCATTATTGTATGTTGCTAAAATGCGGAATAAGCATGATTTTGAATCTACCGGTTATGTGCAACCCGTAGCATGCGGCACATTTGAGAATGGCACTAGAGTTTTTGCAAAACTTGTGGTCACAGTATATAATATAGTAGTCTTAAGCATGGGCCAGTCAGTGGGTGGCGTTGACATTGTAGCAAGATTACTTGCTAAAAATGGCCTTTTTCAATTTTGTCTTTGAGCATACAAACAAAGGTGTTAATAAATCTTCTAGTTTTTTGTAAAGACTTTTATTGAAGGTAACACAACTGTTGTTTTATATTGGATTGCTATGGTGTGGTGTTTTCTAAAATCTGTATTGTGTTATGTCCTAACTACAATGATTACAATGAACAATTGTTTTTGAAACATCCATGCCAGTTTTGAAAGGAGGACCTACATGTTGCTCGCTGGATACCGTATACCAATGGAGTTGATAATATCAACTTTAAATTTATTAGGCCAACACTATTCTAATTTTAAATTTTTTGTTTAAAATCAGTAATTGACTTTTTTTAATAAGGGGTTAGAATAATTTTTGTGTACTTAGACATGCCTTTTTTGAAAATATGTACCTAAAAATTCTGGTCAAATATGGCCTGTTCTGTTATTAAGGTGTCAAAGCCTAGGCTGACGGTTCAAACCTTGTCCACATATAATCCCCAGAGGTTGAATTATGTTACCATTGAAATCTTCAAACAACTATTTTCTACAGACTTTAGAGGATGATGGTTATCCAACATTTATGCAGAAAAAAGGCATTGAAAGGTAACCTAATTATTTTTAGTTGCCTTGTATCACTTAGGTCCTTTGTTTAAGATTTTTACAGTGTAGCTGCAGTGCATTTAACCTTGATCCACCAATTGATTTAAAGGTTACAATGTAGTGATCCGGATGATGTTGATGGTTATGGATTAAGCATGATGATGTCAGATGAGGAACGGTTTCGCCGTTTAGATCTACAAAGCAAAACCAAGTGGCAAGTAGATTTTACAATATGACATGAAAATTACCAAATGCAGTAACAATGACATTATCAGCAGTTTTATTTTGACAAACATAGGGAACATTTATACAATTGTTCTTTTATCATTTTATTCAGTTGATCATACACTTACCTGATCACCTACAGTGTGTATTCTTACTAAAGGGGATCTTTAATTTTATTTGAATATTTTGTTTAAAATTCACAAATGCAATTTAAAATCTTAAATATGTTTTTAAAGATTGGATTTTTGCAAAACAGGTTTGGTTACCACATATATTCTATATTACTGTGGTTTAAAAATTTTGTTTTAACCATTTTTATGGCTCATATCCTTTTTTACCATATTTGTGCTCATACATTTATTCCAGGTAAAAAGATGTCCCCATAAAGTATTAGAACATGTGTGTGTGTGTGTGTGTGTGATAACGAAATAGTAAGAAATTGCGACATGGGTACCCTCCAATCAATGAGCTTACATTAACTTTGAACACCTAGATATATGGTTTACACTGCAGTAAATACAGCACAGACTAAAAGTCCCCTGGTACCTAAAACTTCTTTTAATATAGACAACTTTCACTTAATGGATATGGAAAGGTATCATGGGGTAAAACAGTTGTTAGATATGCATTGTATTTGTAGGGACAGCTACTCAACAGGTGGACTGATTCTAAAGCAAGGTGCTCTTCAAAAGAAGAGAGGGTTGTCTTTAAAAGTTAGATACTTTTTGTTAACTGACACCCCTAGGCTGGTTTACATAGACCCAGATACAATGGAACCAAAAGGAGAAATACCATGGTAAGTAAACTGGCACAAACAATCCATTGACAAAAATAGGGCAGGGAAACTGAGTCTAGTAGAGACCAGCAAATGAACGAATGCTTAAATGTCTTAAAACTCTCTTGCACACAGAAACTATTGCAGAGGTAAAACATTTCTGTTGCCTATCCAACTTTAACATGACACCATGTAACTTGATAAATCACGCTTCCCTAAAACTAATGGCTGTATGTTGAAGCAGAAAACATGCCATGAAATTAAAATTTAGAGAATTTAAACAAAAAGTGATTGTAAAATCTATAAATACAAGTGCACAATTATGTTTAGATTTTTTGTGTACTTTAATAGGAAAAACAATATTTTAATAATCTTTTTATCATAATGGAACCCCTATTCAAATTAACAGTGTTTGGTGTAATCTGTTGTGCTGTACTGGTTGTGTGTTAGCATTCACTATCAAAAGTGTGCACGTAAAAGTTCTACATACTCTGTCAATGAGTCTTTGTTTCAGGTCAAATCAATTGCAGACAGAAGTAAAGACATTTAAAGTGTTTTTTATTCATGTGGTAAGAAAACGAATTCTGAACTTTTACCCAATTTTTTGTACTGTTTTCAATTAAATTTGATTACCTTGTAATTTTTTTGTTTCATCTGATCATTGCAACCCATAAAAAGGAAACACAATGTTTCCAATCAGTTTATGAACTCCTCGGTGTCTGTTATCTTGGTCACTTCAAGGCCACATGGCAATGTTTCCCAATCTGTGGTCCCACTGATAATATGCTTAGGTATTCCAGGTAGTATGCAAGCACCTCTCTCACCATAAATTAAACTGTTCTTCACTGCATTATATCATTCAAATCAGAAAATAAGAAGTTATCTGATTGTAATTGTTTTTTTCTGGAAATAAGGTGGTATGTAGCGACAGTGTGTTACCTCCAAATGGCATACAACAACAAAGGGGTTGGGATAAACTACCCTATTGGTTGTAAACCTCTGAAATAGTCAACCTTGAATGGACTTTGTTGACTCATTACGGTGTAAAAATGTGTTGAAGTATTATGTGTATTCACAGTATCCTAAATTTTGATGGGTCCCCTTCCACGAGGGGACACATATTATTTTTACTCTGTTTATTTCTTTATTTGTTTTTTCTGTCTAACACGAGTTTGTTCCCATGTTTTGGTCACGAAAGCGTCGTCAAAATTTATTCAAATGTTCACACATGATAGATGGGTATCTGAAGTTGTGCACTGACAACTTTTTACCCATCAGTTCACCCACAGGTCCCCAAAACGTGAAATGTAAAAACCGGCTATATTTAACAAAGTAAGTTATCTAAAAGTTTTCTATTTTAATAGCTGGTACAATGCAATGTATTTTGTGACTTTAGTTTTGATTTACCCATTTTTACCTTTTTAACCCCAAAAATCATTTTTTTTTGCATGAGCTTGTTCCCACGTTTTGGTCAAGGAGTCGTTCCAATTTCTTTATATTTTCACACATGATAGATGAAGTTGTGCACTGACAACTTTTTACCCCAATTCACCCACAGGCCCCCAAAATGTAATTTTTTTAAAACAGCAATATTTAACAAAGTAAGTCACCTAGAGTTTTCCTATTTTGAGTTGATACAATGCAAAGTATTTTAAAGTATTTTGTGACTTTAATTTGGATTCACCTATTTTTTACCTTTTTAACCCCAAATATTTAGTTTTCCGTTTACCCGCCCTTTACTTCAGACATACTAATTCAAATGTATTGAAATTTAGGACGTAGATATGTAGGGTGCTGTCTATTGGATGTTTGAAATTTTAGCCTGATCGGTAAAGTATTCACGTATATAAGAGCTGGCTGTTTTGCCCAAAATTTAAAACGACCGGACGCTAGGCACTGATTGTTTATAGGGTGTGGCGTTTCATTTTATTTGTCCTGTTTTATGACAGATGAAGCCCACCTGTTTATATTACATCACTGGATTAGGTGATTGCATAGTGTAAACCAAAATGTGTCTGCTAAAAGCCAAGGGGGCCCTAGAATCTAACCACCCATGCTAAGGAAAGAGGGTGGGGTTCTTACATAAATGACTTGCAAACAAAAGTCCCATTTTGGGGCATGAAGCTACCATCAGAAAAAGTTCTTTGGTTTTTTACATTATTATTTATGGCACTTTTTTAAAATTTTGCATTTCAGGGTCTTGTGGGGCAAAACGTTGTCAGCGCACAAATTCAAATGCCTGTCCATAGTGTGAAAAAATAGGTTTTTTAGTAATTTGAAGGATTCTTTCTTGACAAAAAGCTGCAACAAAAAAAATCACCCATATTAGAGGCATGAATGGGGTGAATCTAAATTAAACTCTCAAAATGCATTTTAATTCTGGCAATGTATGAAACTCATAGGTCATTTGCTAAACAAATATAGCAGTTTTACAAATCAGTTATTACACCACAAACCTTTTGTGTTTACCAAGATAATGTTCAACCTGATTAAAACTACCATCTGTTTACATTTGTGGTGTGCACAAGCATGAAAAATGTTTGAAAAAAAATTACATTTTATGGACAAACTGCACAGTAGGAAAAAATATTTGCGTCCTTTTGGAAGGGGGTCAAAAATATTGAATGTTGCAGCCTATAATTTCCACATAAAACTGAACCTAAAAATAAGGTGACAAATGAAAAAAAGAATACAAAAACCATACAAGAATGTAATTTTTAATGGGTAGTTACATTTAAAATCTGCCTAGTCAAAATTTCCTTGTTGCTGTTCAAATCCCCCAAACTAGTTTAAAATTGGTATGACTCAATTGTATTTTTATTGGTCCCCTACGATGAAGGGGGCATGTATTGTTTTTACTCTGTTTTTTTTATTTCTTTTTTTTGTCGAATGAGAGTTTGTTTCCTAAAAACATCACTACTATTATGTAGAAACTGCATGTGTGTGATAACCCACACATTTATGCTACCAGAAACAATTATGTTGTAAAATTCCAATGTAATTCAGGTATAAAATATATATCCATTGTAATAAAAAAATAGGTACATGTGGTAAACATCGTTTAGGGGTGGCAGTATATGTGAAATGAAAATATGGAGAATGCAACCTCTTTACTTTAATTCCTGAATCTGAACTCTACTTAACTAGAAGGGTGGCTTACCATATGTAGACATTCAATATACACTATTACCTGATTTAAAAAGAGGATATATTTTCTACTTTGATGGGGCTAGAGGGGTAACTACGAGGGATTCAGGGTAAAACACAGCAATCAATGTACCACCATGGCATGTTAGACAAACTGTCCAAATTTCACCTAACTCTAACATTGTTTCGAAATTTGACCCACTTTAGGGGGCTGGTGGGGTAACTGATGGGGCTAAGAAATCAATACACTGCAACGGCAAGTTGTACAAACTGTTCAAATTTCACATAATTTGGACATTGTTTAGTAATTTAACCCATATTAGGGGGTTAGTGGGGTAACCGCTGGGGCTATTTGGTAAACTGTAGCAATCGATACAGCACAATGGCCCAACCTAAAATGTATTAAATTTTTTTTCAAATTGGAGATTGTTTAAAATGTTAACCACCAGAGGGAGCCACAAAACAACCACTAGGGCCTCATGCTTATTAAGTTGTTAATATGGCCAGACTTGGACCACCACCCACTGAACTTTCATTCAACTGGGAAGTGGTTCGTACTCCATTCATTTGTGACAAAGCATGCAAAACGTTTGAAAAATGTTTTACCCTTTTGGGGCTAGCGGGTAACCACTAGGGCTATGGGGTCAAATGAAACAGAGGGCACAACTTCATGATCCTATCTACCAGCTGTAAAAGTTTCATCCAAATCCACCTAACATTTTATGGCAAATGACATGGACAAGCTCGGGGTAAAAAAAGGAAAAACAAACAGAGTGAAAACAATGTGTCCCCTTCAGGAAGGGGACCCATGATAACCATCATTAGTGTTTTGGGTCCACATTCCCCTTAATTTGTTTAGACTAGTAGATGATAAATTTCCACCCTCTCTGGCTGCACAAATTAAATGTTACACATGTTTTCCTTAAAGTACGAAGATTGTTTACCAATTATTTTTATTAATTTTAGCCTGGAAGAACATACCATTTAATAGACAAAACTGGCAATGCTATTAAATGGTGTAAAAAAATTGAAGAAGTTAAAGAACATTTTATCACACATGTGAAACAATAGGTTAGTAATAGGTTAAATTGTACACGTATGTATGGATTGCTCCTTTCTCTAATAATAATTAAATTTCGCAGGTTCAATTGCAAGACTACAAAGAAATAAAGATTTTAATTTCCCAAGTCACTACATTTTGGCTCTGTTAACATTTTCACCTAACAATGCATATTTACTGTTGACTGTTTTCCCAAATAGTGTCATGCCACACAAACAAATGGTTTATTTTTTCGCAGTTGTGGATGCCAGTTTGCTATGTTTTTGGCAGCATATATATATGTTTACCCATTTGGCTTATTTGATAAGTTTCTTATGCTAAAAATTACCATTTTAGGCTGATTACTAGATCTAAATCTTTTAATGTAATTCTAAAAAATGTGTCGTTGCGAAAGTGGTAACCCACAGTGCGTTTCTGAAAAAATGTAATTGTGTTTGAGACTTCATTCAAAGTTGTTCAAAATGTCTAGTTTTTGATGGTTTTAAAGTATCTTAAAAAATGTCATTAGTTGTCCATGTTTGCAAAGGTTTCAGTGCGACATATTAATTTTCCACTACTCTTCTCTTCACTGTTATTTTATGGGCACTAGAACAGAGTTATATGTATTTACAAGCTTGCAGTGTTTTAAATGTTTACATCGCTTTTTTCATGAAGAGGCTAGATGACTTTGCCTGCAGTCCTTGGGTTGCCAACCCCTGACACAAATACCATAGTGCCTGTATTCCAAATGAAGCTTGGCAATAAAGTACAAGCAATATTGATGAATGTTGGTTTGTACTCAATACCACCACAACATAGAATTCTAGACAAGAACTACTAAGATTCCAGAAATGGTTCATTCCCCACGTTCACAGCACCTTTATTTTCTAGAAAAATCCATGGACATGTAATAAATTTAAATGGTAGGTTATTTTTATGTACACTTGCTTCTCAGTGACATTTGAGTATAGCTGAATTCGTTAGTTTTATCATTTAATATCACTTGTTAACTTACATTTTATTAAAGAAGAACCTCTGCGAGGTGTGCATCGTCAGATATAATCGACTCCTGCTCTTTCGTGTTTGGTGTCTTTCTTGCAGAACTGTTATGAAATCCATATCCACCATAGATAACAAAACCTAAAGTAGAGGTTGAAAACAAATAATTTCAAAATTGTCACACTCAAGAAGCAAAATTATAAAAACTAGTATATTTGTTCACAGGAAAAGCGATTAATGCACTGAAAGTTAGGTAATACGTTGTATTGTTCAGAATGAAACATGTAACTTACCAATACCCATCCACACAGCAAACCTAATCCAAGTCTCAGAGCTTAACTCACACATCAAATATACATTGCAGATTGTGGAGAGAACCGGTAGCAAAGGTAAACAAGGTACCTAAAGTTATATTAAACAATGTCAACAAACTTTACAACAAAGGTAAATTGTTTCTGGCTTGTGAAAAGTGAGGTAAATCAGCCAAAAAAGGTACAACACTACAAGGTTGCATATATGTGAATAAACATTTATTCATGATGATCCTGGCCGGGAAAAATCGAGGGTATAAGGAATGTTTGACAGCCAGCCATTGGAGTAACGTAAAAAGAATACTGTAGGCATATTACTATTTTAAGATTCATCATTTGGAACATAAAGATTTCCATGCCGTCAAACATTTGTATGCAATCACTAAGCTTCCACTGGATTATTTTAAGACCTTTTAGTTATCGCACAACTACTATAGGCTTTTTACGTAGAATTCAGTGGAAATTGTAGAAATAGGTGTTGTATATTTTTTCTTCAGGAAAGGGGACCCATAATACTTTGACAGTATAGCCCCATGGTTTCAGTATAGCCCCCCACTAGCCCCCTGAAATGGGTCAAATTATTAAAGATTGTTTAAATTGGATGAAATTAATCCTCTGAAAATGGGTCAGGTTTCTTAGTTTTTTGATGGTCATCAACTCAACAGATTTACATGAAACTTATTTAAGATATCTGATACAATTTGAACATGTATCTAGATCGATGCGTAATCCTCTACTATGCATGTATGGGACCCATTCGTTTCTGCTTGCAGAAACAATCATGCCAAAAAAGCTTAGGTAGTGATAGTGTATATGGAGTGGCAATATGGTGTTAGACAACACCATTTACCAAAAAATTTTAAATTTAAAAAAAATTGAAACAAAAAGATCAGCAACATGGCATTTACAACCTCTATCAATGGCACACATCAAAGTTTAATTTTACAAGCTAAATAAATGGCAAGCAGCCGTAAAGAAAGTCAGTTTTGTATGTAAATCAGAGGTAAACTATTAACCGCTTGGCTGCGTCTGTTGCTCAAAATGTTATTACTCCCTACACATTACAAGGAGTTGCCTTTACTTCACACAACAAAATAGTAATCACATGCTGACCATGCGGTAATAAAGTAGCTGTGATTCACTATCTTCCATATCACGATGTAACAAACATAGAAATGACCAAACAGCAATTACAGCTCAACATTAGTCAGCCAAACCCGGCCTGCCTAATTCTGCGTAATATGGCATGAACTTGTCAATGCATTGTGGGCAGAGCAGTTAGTGTTTTAGATATTGGCTACAAGAAAATATTAGCAAATCAGATTGAAATTTAAGCAACCAATGAGAAACATCCCATACTTGGGCACAAGGGGTAGGTTTATCAGCATGTCAGGTCCCTGCAATGTATCTGAGGTATAACCTAATCATAGATAACAATTGGTATTTAGAAAATTACAACTGTTTCTAAGTCTTTTTAAGTCTGAAATGAAATCTGCAGAGTTATGGAAGTGATGCCAATAAAGAAAACAAGTTGTTATTTTTCATTTTTAAGCCCACTTGAATATCTCTTGTGCTACAACATCTGATGACTGCAATAAATCATACTTGTACAATTATATATTATCACAAAGCGACTTTATGTAGCTGGACAAGCAATTGATTCGGTGATATACAGGAATAAGATTAGCTATTAGTACCACTTTTTGGAAATGTGAATTTATTTGCTTGAATAGTTCAGAAATTACCGAAACCACAAAAGGCAGACTATGTTATGGTGAAAATATCTTTCGACTTCACATTGGGGTTTCTACACAATCACATGATGAAGTTGTCATCAGTGATTTTACAAGCTTGTTTGTAAATGTTAATGAATATTATATGTGCTCCAATGTTTATTTGTTACTGTAGACGAAGGATGATGGAAAGAATGACGTGTAAATTTCAGCTCATGCTTGTCTTGAAACGTTTTTTTGTTGTCTTTTCTTAACAAAGTCACTATAGCTTGAGAATGTACTTTGTGACTTGCAAATGCGATTCACTGTTTTCTAGAAGATTTGATTGTTTTTTTGAAAATAATATGGGTAGCTTGCTGCCTACCTCCATAATTTCCCCAAATTTTGCCACTGACCTTACACATCAACACTTTGAATACAATTACATTTGGATCAGTATGTCTGAACTAAAGGGCAAGTAAAAAAGGTGAATCCAACCAAATATTACAAAATCCTTGCATTGTACCAAATATAAAGATAGAACACAGTTAGGTAACTGCGTCATAAAGTATTGCTGTGTTTTCATTTTTCCGTTTTGGGACCCAGTTTATTAACGAACCAACTAGGATCAAAAAGTACATATATCCACAAATATATAATGTACATCTACAATTCTATAATACCTATGGTGCATACTTACCTTAAAAGAGCAGTAAGTAGTGCTTTGCTTTTGGCGACTAATAATAAGAAGTAGAAGTATTATAAGAAAGCATGTCAAACCACAGACTGTCACCAAACAACTTTTTGATATGTGAGCATGGTTGGCAACTGTTGCACACAAAATAAAAGACAGGCAACCTAACATAAAACAAAGCATAAGATTAGCAAAACAATAACTGTTCCTACATTCCTACAAAATTACCAATTGCAACAACACAACGGTACACCAAAGTACTGGATGGTTTGGTAGGTGTAGAATTTTTTGGAAAAAAACAAAAGTCAATGAAGGTGGCATGAGACTTAGCAACCAGTTCCCTCGATACAGCACATGATTGATCTGGCTGATATCTAAAATATATGTAGACTGTTTATTATGTTTCTAACCATCAATTAAAGAGTGTAAATACCTTATTATAAGAACACAAATAGCTACCAGTGTATATGCCAGTAATGTGCCAATAGACATCATATCAACCAAATCTTCTAGATCAAAGAGCAAAACCATGATAGCTAAAAATATTTTTTTTTAGTTATTGGTACATTTAAAATGTGTGTGAATGCCTACCTGCTAAAAAACCTGACAAAAATGTTGCAGTAGCTGGGGTCTTAAACTTTTGATTGATATTTGCCAGGAAACGAAAAATTAATCCATCATGAGCCATTGCATACACTATACGTGGCATAGGAAATAACCCTCCAAGCAGACTACAAAAATAAATTTGCAAAGTAACCATAAACTTGTTGACACTATTATGAACTTGGTTAAATTGTAAAAGAATACAAAAAAGAGAAGTGGCATTCTCCATGTCACCATTGTACATACACTACAACCCTTAAATAATATTTTCCATATATATCATTCAAGTATTACATTGAATGTTACAATATATCCCTACTTTCGACATTTTTCACATATTTGTTTCTGCAAGCATAAGCATATGGCTCCCCACATATATTCAATTGCTAATTGGTGGTGTTTTCAATAGGCTATTTAGGATTTGGATGGAATTACAAAAAACATATTAAAGAATACGTAATAGAATCCCAACCAAATCATTACTAACACCATGCAAATTTTACCCCGTAACTAGAGAGGTGACATTCTCCATATTTTCATTCTACATACACTACCACCCCTAAATGATATTTTCTACATGTATCATTTCTTTTATTACATTGGATACATATTCAATACCTGCATTGTATTGGGTCCCTAATTCCCTTGGAACTTTATAACATAATTGTTTGTGCTAGAATAAACATATGGGTCCCCACACGCAAGCAACCCTTTCCAGCAATGCGCTTACTGCAGTGCTTTTTTAAACGGCTGGGATTTGTCAGTCATAAAAAATCTCTATAAATCCAAGGTGATTGTTGCATCACAATGATATTATGCAGTAATAAATGATGATTAGAAAGCAACTGTAATATTTTGGGTCTTTGCCAAGTTTTGAAACGCTGCACTAAATTGTCCTCCATCAACACATATCAAACTACAACAACGCAGTATTGTCAAGGATTGAAAAGAATGGAACAAAATCCTATTATGGCTGCATTTGTCTTTACACATGTAACGTACCACGCTGCATTCATGACCTTGGTTTACATTTTAATGACATGCCATTTTAGGAGGCTGGTTCAAGCTTTTTTGACTTTTCGTGCGCATCTATCAGGACTTTACTTGATTTATCATGCACATATTTAGCCACCGAAACTAGACTGCGGCAGCATGATGGTTTTGTGCCTGATGGAACAGTGTTGTTTTTGTTGTCCCAACCAACATGCTCTTTCTAAAAGTTTAGTCATGTGTGTTGGAATACTGCGACACTTTGATGAACATGTTCATGATGTCACAATAGAGTGTGTGGTGAAGTACATTTGCCACCTTACATTTTTGTAACACGGCGCCTATGTAGCAGCTGTGAGTAAAATAATGTCTGTAATGCGGCCGGCCATAGCAAAAAGGTTGTGCACCCCTGATCTATGCTAACCATATGCCAACAAAATGGCAGGACTAAAAATAAAAACAATAAAATTAATTGTTGTGCCGCACCATTTTCTACACAGCAAAATAGCAAACACATCGAAGTTATTACTACCTAATTTTATTCAGCGAAACGCCCGCCTGACACGCCATGAATAAATGTCTGTTTCAGGGTGAAGTAGCAGATTGTTACCAATCACTGAGCGTTGCGTCGCTTGTGTCGTAAACTTGTCAATCATTCCCTCGCGTTGGGTTGTTTTGTATTTGGGCCAAAACAGTCAGCTTTAAAACCTGTATTTGCGACTGCAAGGATGAATACTTGACCGATCATGCTAAAATTTTAAACAACCAATGAGAGACACCCTACATATCTAAGCTTAAAATTCCAATACATTTGGATTAGTTTGTGTGAAGTATAGGGCATGTAAAAAAACCCTGAATATTTGGGGTGAAAAATTAAAAAAATGGGTGAATCAAACTAAAGTGACGAAATATTAATTTGCATTGTATGAACCATCAAAGGAAACTTCTAGGTGACTTACTTTGTTAAATAAAATTTTATATTTTTGTGGGTGAACTTGGGTAAAGTTGGTCAGTGCACAACTTCAGATACTCAATCTATCATGTGTGAAAATTTATGAAATTTAAGTCTTCTTGACCAAACTTTCGTTAGACAAGAAAAAAAAAAACAGATTAAAAAATACGTGTCCCTTTCATGGAAGCTCATTGTGACGAAATAATAATAGTTTTATGTCACGACCTCTCTGTTTGTGTGACATTGCCAGGATGTTTGTAGCTTTGTCGATTTATCAGTTGGTACAGCTTTTACTTGAGTGTGTAAACTAAGGCATTGTATGCCCCTGGGCCACATATTGGCCTATGGTTGACTATGACTAGTCCGTTTAAGTTAATTTGGAGCTAGGCCTACAATATAATCCAATTTTTCAAAATTTGAATAAATGACATTTTTGTAACACAATCTCACTTTTTCGTACCTTAGGTATTATATACTCATATCAGCATGTTAAACTTTGCTGGTTTTATTGAAGAATAAAATTTTTACCCAAACTTGAGTTGGACCTTTTGGCCCTGCCCCCACAAAATTTTCTGTTTCCCATATGGCCCGTGGAAAAATAACTGCCCACCCCTGCTCTGAATTGTACCTTACAGAATGTATAAAAATATATTTTAATGGTGTCCTATGACATCTTATGTTAATCTAAACATATTTTGTACATGGGTGAAGAGTGAATTAAATTTGGTAATTTATGGAAATGGTAAATGATATCGAAAAAGATTAAGAAGCACTGTTCTAGATTGAAAAATAGCAAATGTATTGAGTTTATCACTATGCAATTACAGCTCGATTTTAGTCAGCAAAGCGGAATAAACGCCTGTTTATGTGAGAAGTAGAAGTCTGATACCAACCAATGTTTCTTTGCCGCCTGAGTCGTAACTCATCACGGACTCCCTTTCATGTTATATTGTTTGCTTTGGGACATAACAGACAGCGTTTCGACATCTGTTTGGGCTGTAAGGGAACTACTTGTCCACATGTCACCCATGTTTCTGTTTGTTGAATAAATCGTTTGAAGTTTATTTAATTAACTGGATTATGCAATTATTATGCAACTAAGCAGAGTCATAGGCGCTGAGTGGTTTTTTTTGGCATGGTGGCTGCCACCTTTTATTTTTCGTTCTGTTTGTAGCAACCTTGTACAAGTTTGCCAATATTTGCAGAGAACAGAGACATAACCAGTATATTCAGAAGGTGTCAAAACTCAACACACAAAAATAGTATAAAGCTTTGGCGTTTTATGTTGTTTACAATGTCACCCTTGTGATTGGTTACCGGTGAATCCTCCTCTATTGTTACGTAGCAATATGACTTAAGAGATGGTCACAAGCAACAGCAATACTTACGCAACACTTGCCTTTGCTAAATAGCAAAGTGGTTGAACGTATGTTAAGCTACAATCAAGGAGAATGCAAGAACAGCAATGTAGATGTAGAATTAAACGACTTAAAGACCTTTTGCCTACTTTCATCCGAATATAAGTTTTCATGCACATGACAAACCATGATGCATTCGCAACATTGAATAGTCTTGAAAGAAAACCACCGTTTTAGAAACTTGTTGGATACCAATGCCCCAGCACTAAACTTTGTTCCATGTGTTTCTTAACTGCATATAAGGGTAGTTTAATCGCCGCATGGCTTGTACATAATGGAATATTTTTCTGAGCGAAGTGCATAATGTCACATGCATGGGTGCAACTAAGGGGTTAGGTTTGTCGGCATGCCCCTTTCCATCTGCATATTTGTGTATAATGTGCCTAATTACATTTGCTCTCCTACAACGCCGACGCGTATTCGCTCGTAACTAAACAGAGGATCAACTTCATATTACATGGCCAAGAGCCAGTACAGCAATGAAATCGCACATTACAATAGTAACAATGATATTCTTTGAGTCAGAGAAACGTCTTTCGTCATTCTAACACTGATCTACACAATTAATGTTCTGCGATTTATTCTGTTTCTCTGAGGATACACGCTGATGACACACAACGAACAATAATGCACGCACTGACGTAACATGCCTTCTAATGCTTAAGAAAGTAGATAAGATATTTTAGCCAGCTTTGTAAGTGTCAAATAAATTGCTTGGATAATTCGGAAATTACTGATTCCACAAAAATCCAGATTGTTATGGTGAAAATACGTTTTGACCTGTGCGTCAGTGGGATTTAAATAGAGGGTTCCACAGAATCACATAATAAAGTGTTTTTTCAGCGATTTTAAAAGCTGTAAACATTAATGATTGTGTTACCATTGGCGCAGGCAGAAAGGCAGACATGTGAAAATGGGAGCTCCAAAGTTTATCTGTTAAGACCTTGCCTCATTTTTATATTGGCAGTTTGCCTACCCCCTTTAACTCCCGTTAGTTGCACCGCTGGACACATGTGTTAGGCTAACTCTTGCTGTTGTACATGTGTGTGACTTTACAATACTTGGGGTTGTGGCGTACATCTGCCACCGAGCATTTTTGCAAAACTTGGTGCCTATGATCAGATTCTTTCCTTGGCAAGTAATAGGCTACGGTTTGGGATTTACGATTCATATGCTACAAAATTGATTGTGCGATTAACCAGTATGCAATTAACTGGATTCGTCTGTATGTGTTCCCTTTATGAAAGGAAGCACACAACAAGATACAACATTAATGAAATAACAATTGAAACAAGATTCTGTTAAACAGTTATTTAGATTCAGCAAGTCTTTAACAATTCCTAAATACTAATCAACAGCAGTTAGTTCCGCAAAAAAAGATCAAGTGCACATTTTTGTTGATATATTGTAGAACCTGTGAAGCATGCAGATATTATTTTGAAGCTGTTTTGTGCAGCTTTGAGAGGTGGTATAGTTAAAAAAATATTTTGGCAACTATTGTATCAAAGGTTCAATTAAGATTTTGAGGCCAACACATTTGAGTGCTGGGTTGTTTGTTAACCAGTAGTTTTCAGCACTTATTTTCTACTGTTATTTCTACTGTAACCCTACCATTTAAGGAGGTAAGTTTTTCCAAACAAACCTATTACAATAAATGTTATCTAACATTTTATTTGTCTTTTTTACCTGGAGGATAAGGCACATGTTGCACCAATTGCTAGTGGATACACGGCCCAGTGCCATCCAATTGAACTAAAAGCATGTGGTAGAGGTGCACCAACATCAAGGTCATAGTAGGGAACCATAAGTGTCAGGGTGGAAGATATTCCCAAGTATGCAACAAAGACAACCGAAAGTGAGACAACGATTGACAATGGTATAGAACGTTGAGGATTTATAACTTCTTCCCCTGCAAGAATTTGTAACATAATTATTTTCGACCTTGAACAAAAACTAGTAGGTGTCAAAAGCCATAACATCCCCCCCCGCTAAAAAATCCGCCCATGACCCAATATAGCAAAAACCAATTACAGTAAAATAGTGTTTATGAAATGGTAAAATAGGGAAAAGTCACCCTTCTAGAGATAGGTTGATGGTGTCATTTTGTCATTAAACCGTGACTGATTTCCCTGTTAACAGTTTCCCCATCAGTGATGTCCTTTCTGGGCTTAGCAAGTCAAGAACATCTTCTGCTATCACCCAACAATCATCTGACTGGCGCATAGAATTTCAAGAAGCCCAGCGATTTCTGTCCCACTAATAGGGGGAATCCAAACCTGAATTCGAGGTATGACTTGCTAAGCCCAGAAAGGGCATCACTGATGGGGAAATTGTTAAGGGTGGCTTTTCCCTATTTTACCATTCCATGTACACTATTTCACTCTAATTTGTTTTTTTGCTATATTGGGTCATGGGCGGATTTTTTAGCAGGGGGGGATTGGTGTTTGAACACCCCCCTCAGCAAAGAAATTAAACTTGCTGATGGAGACTGCCAGACATAGGTGATGCCGCACTGAACTTGCATTTGCTGCATACAACAGTGTTAAGATGTTTACACATCAAAATGTATTAGTCAATAGGCCAAAAACACTTTCCCATTAAGAGTCTATCCCACGCACCCACAAGAGTGCAGATTAGGCACAAAACTTTTGATGGGTAACACGAATTATCCTATTGTTACCATACAAAAGGTTTATTGCAACAGCCATTTCTGCCTGCACATTTTACAGTAGTAGATAACTGTTATGGTAGTCTGCTTAGCTATTATACAGGGTTTGAAAATGTTTTTTTGCTATTTTTATAGCAAGATAAGTGTCAAGGAATGGAAAGAAATTTGAAAGACACACAAATTTAAGTTAGGCTTTAAATTACAATTTTCAACCATTTTTTTGATGGAGTTCGTCGACAATGACATCATCTGAAATGTTTATGTTATTTTGGATGTTCATAAGCACCATTTAAGTCTAACACACCAGCACTGAGGTGACGAAGTAGCATTTGACATTTTTGGACACACTGCCGCCCACTTACAGGGTTTTATGTTGGCCGAACACCTTCCACGAAGGGGACATGTATTGTTTTAATTTTCACGCATGATAGATAGGTATCTAAAGTTGTGCACAGACAACGTTTTACCCCAGTTCACCCACAGGCCCCCAAAACTTGAAATATTTAAAACAGCAATACTTAACAAAGTAAGTTACCCAAAAGTTGATGCAATGCAAAGTATTTTGTGAGTTAAATTTGGATTCACCCATTTTTTCCCTTTTTAACCCAAAACGACCTGACATGGAGTGATTGACAAGTTTATGACATGAGCGACGCAACGCTCAGCGGTTGGTAACAGGCTGCTACTTCACACATAAACGGTCGTTTATTCGGTGTGGCATGGCAGGCGTTTTGCTGATTAAAATTGAGCGGTGATGACCTCAATATGTTTGCTGTTTTGCGATGGAGAAGACAATGCGGCACAGCTATTTATTTATTCGTTTTTATTTTTAGTTTTGCCATTTTGCTGCCGTATGGTCAGTATAGATCATTTTTATGTAATTGTATGTATCATACATGCAACACCTCCCAATATCAAAGGTGCATTAGCACAGAAATCGTCCTGTACCGCGGGTGCCTCCCAACATATATAAAGAGATTATTATTTTTTATGACAGACGTAAATGGAAATCTTCACTTCTTGTTTAAGTTTGTAGAAGTGATTTTTAAACTGCTCACGTTAAAAAAAGATCACTACTATTCAGAAATTGCATGTGTAGGGGGACCCATATGTTTATACTAGCAGAAACAAGATGCCAAGGGAGTTGGGGACCCAATGGTATGCGGGTATTGAATATATATCCAATGTAATAAAGGAAATGGTATATGTGGAGAACATCATTTTGAAGTGGTAGTGTATGTGGAGTAAAACTAGAAGGGTGGCTTACCACATGTAGACATTCTACATACACTATTACCCGATCCCCCCAGAGGATATATTCCCCACATTATTTTACATTGGGTCTTATAGTTACCCATGCTATTTATGACATGATTGTTTCTGCTGGCAGAAACGCATGGGTCCCCACACATGCAAAGTTCTATATTGTCCTTTTTTCTGAATACATGTCCAGGCTATAGGTATAAACAAAGCAATCAGTGCACTACAATGGCATGTTCTACAAACTGTGTAAATTTCAACAAACTAGAATGTTGCTTAATAATTTGACCCATTTTTCGGAGGGCCAGCGGGGTAACCACTGGGGCTATGGCATCAATCTATTAATTCGATGGAGCATAACGACATGTTCCACAAACTGTGTACATTTTATCCAGTTTGAACATTGTTTATTAATTTAACCTATTTTGGGGGGCTAGCGGGGTAACTGCTGGGGTTATGGGTTCAAAAAATGAAATCGATGCATCACAATGGCATGTTCTACACACTATGTGAATTTCAACAAATTTGGACATCGTTTAATAATTTGACCCATTTTAGGGGGCTAGCGAGGTAATCACTAGGCTGTGGGGTTAACTGAAACTAATGACACACCGTCTTGACCAGATCTTCCAGCTGTAAAAGTTTCATCCAAATCCACCAAACATGTCACCCCAAAAGTGCATAGACAATGTGCAGGGAATATTTCACCATTTTGGGGTCTAGTGGGGTAACCATTAGGGCTATGGAGTCAATAACAGCGAATAACTGACATTGCCATATCTACCAGCTGTGAAAGTTTCATCCAAATCCATCAAACATTTCATGTCCAAAGTGCATGCGGAGATAAAAGAAAAAAAAACAAGAGTGAAAACAATATGTGTCCCCTTCAAGGAAGGGACTCATAAATATAGTGAATGCCACCTCTCTAGTTCATGACAGTTATGGTCTTGATTTGCGTGGTTTTGTACTTTAAAGCACATAAGGTGTCATTTGTTCCTACCCGCAAATTACTGAGCCATGTAGGTATACAACTTTTGGCATCAAGTTCTCTCTTTATTAATGTGGGGCTTTATTAATGTCCATGATGACACCGCAAGTTTGGTTCATGTTACCTGTTAGTTTGCTAAAGCACAAAGTTGATTGTTGTTAAATAAAATGTTGTGCCTTGAGTGCGAGTTAACTCATTATTAACAGACTTTAAATACGATTAAAGCTGTTTGTCGACAAATAACATTGACAAAAGGCATCTGTTTTTGAGTGTTTACATTGCAACTTTCGTTGATACTTCATGGAGGTTAAAAGAAGGTCATTCAGTTTTGCTAACCATGTTATCCTTTGGATTAAAGACTTATTTTGTGTTCCTGTTGCCATAACCAAACAGCCATCTGCAACCAGAATTTAACTCATAAAATTTGTTGAGCAGCTCAAGATGTATACTTGTCTTGTTTTACAAAAACTATGCGACTGCATACATATGGCCTGGGGTCACAATGGCAATGATTGGCGCTTTGGTACACCACAATGCACTTTTTTGTGACAATAAAAAGTATAATGGCAGCACATCGCAAAACATTGTAACTGACAACGTTATTTTATTTACTATATAATGTAGATAATGTAGCCTTTCCACCGATGTTTGCAATTGAAGAATATGAACACCTTCTCATGTTTTTTCTAGACCTGCCCCTGTTTTGGTGTAGGTCCTATAGTTATATGGCTTTTATGACATTATTTCTGCAGGCAGAAACGCATGGGTCCCGACATATGTGAAGTAGTAGATTATGCATTTGTCAGGATACACGATGGGAATAGCAGGTTGACTGCTGGGGCTATATGTGATACACAACAGTTAATAAGCTACAATGCTATGCTTTCAAAACTGTTTCAATTTCATCCAATTTTGACATTATTTTGTAATTTGACCCATATTAGGGGGGTAGTAGGGTAACTGCTGGGTCTATTGAATCAAACACAGAAATTGATACACCACAATGGCATGTTTTACAAACTGTCTGAATTTTATCTAACCTGGGTATTGTTTAACAATTTGACCCATTTTCGGGGCTATCAGGGACGAACTTTAGGGTTAACCTCCCCCCAAGACCCAATCTACCATCTGTTGAATATTCTTCCATATCCAAGTAAATACTGCATGCCCACAGTCCTTAACTACAAAATTTTGAAACTGAGTAACATGGGGATTTCCTTTTTCTCCATAGATGCATTGTGATTACCTCCCAATATTCATGCTTTAAAGTATTGGCTTTCCCTTGCTCACAATTGAGTCGGACAATTGGCATGTTAAGGCAAGTCTGTGCTATTACCAAATTGTGTATACCGTCCACACTAAACTAGCGTTTGTAGTGTACAAATGTGAACAATGTTTTACAACTTTGGGTCTAGTTGGGTAACAAATGATGCTATAGCATTAAACGAAACAGATGGCACATCTCCATGACCATATCTACCACCTGTGAAAGTTTTATGTCAATCCATCAAACATGCCAAAGGGAGGTGGACAAACCTGCAGAGAAGAAAAAAAAAGAGTGAAAACAATGTGTTCCCTTCATAGAAAGTAAACCATATTAACAGCCTTTTTAAAAGAGTTTTACCTGTTGTGGCAATAATGTCAAAACCGACGAACCCAAAAAAGCATGTTGCTGCTCCTGACAAGGTTCCAGAAAACCCAAACGGAAAAAAACCTCCTTGTCCAGAATTATGCGCACACATTTCATCTGTATGAAAAATATAGTCACCTCAAAGAATTACACACAGAGTCGGAATAGATGCACATGGTTGAAATGTTATAAAGTGAAGGGTACTGTTGGCGGATCAAGGTTGAATGCACTGCAGCTACACTGTCATTAAAGGCATTATGTGGGATTCCCATCGAAAGGTGAGTTTCGCACAATGGGAAATCGTGACTCGGGGGAAAGAAACTAAAGGTTCTTTTAGTAGGTACAGACTTTATTTCCTACTCGCAAAGTCATTCTGTTGACTCTAAAATATTGGTAAGGTAGTAGTCATTGCACAATCTGAAACTGAACAAAAAACAGAAATCAATACATCTTTTTTTCTGCTTTTTCTTTGACAGAACATTGTTGGGTAGCAGAAGTTTTTGATAAATTCCATACAATTTTTTGGATTAAATATAAGAGTTGAACATTTTATGCCAATCAGGTAGGTAACCCATAAATATACCTTGATGTGATGTACTGGTATTCAAAACCACTGATGTGGAGCTGGAACTGGAACAGTTTTCCTGTCTGAACATTGGCAATATTGTTTAGAAGTTGACAGCATACAAAATAATGATTATTACCTTACTTAATAATTTGACCAATTTTAGGGGGCTAGTCGGTAACTGCTGGGGCTATGGTGTAAAACTCATCAAATATAGCACCACAATGACATGTTATACAAACTATACAAATTTCATCCTATTCGGACATTGTTAAACAATTTGACCCATTTAAAGGGGCTAGTGGGGTAACTGCTGGGGCTATAGGGTAAAACTCATCAAATATAGCACCACATTGACATGTTATGCAAACTATATAAATTTCATCCAATTTGGAGATTGTTTAACAATTTGACCCATTTTAGGGGGCTAGTGGGGTATTGTGTTTGTCTTCAAAAAACTACCAATTTAACACCTGGGGAAAAACATCCTCATCCTTTCCATTGATGAGAGATACGATTTGATAAATAATGTCAGCGTGACCCAAATAGGTAAAAACCCGGAGTTACACTTATGACTATAAAAGAGAAAACATGTTCGTGGCCATAGATGGAGAAAGTGTAATTAGCAGAACCGAACAGTAATCACTTAACCAATAAGCACTATGCTCGAAGTTCTCTGGATAATGCCTGCTGTGGAATGCATGATTTGAGTTTATTTCACTCAGTGAAAGAAATCATAGTGACCCAACTGCACTAAAACAATCACCTAGTCTCACCTAAACAATCACCTAATTTTGTCATGCTCAAGAGCATGATATGCATTCTATCAATGCTGGAGCTTCCAGTTAGTTAAATCTTTTTGATTCTGGTTTGAAATCATGTTCCTGCAATTTTTGAAAACAAGTTTCTACAATTTCCCATGTGAATCACCTATAAATAGCAACTAACCCACCTAGACAGAAAACTTCTAGACACTAAATTTCAATTGCTACAATATTTCGTTCTGTTTACTGCTTTGACTTGAACAAAACATACATTTGCTGTCAAGTAGCAATAAGATACAGGTATTTCTAATATTCACTGACTAATATTTAACCAATGTCTTGAACAAGCACATTTTTTCAGCGCAAAAGCAACTTGCTTTGTGTTATCTATGCTTGCCTTATGACATCAGTGTTACAAGTAGTTCCTTTAGATGTTCTTTCAACTGACATTTCAAGTTGTTTCTATGCATGTTGTTGTAACTGTATTTTGATTCAAGTACACTTCGTTTGTATTACAGCAAAACATCCGGACATGTGGGTCAACTAGTGGACAAACTGGGGTAAAAAAGTCAGTGCACCACTTGAGATAACCATCTAACATATGTGCAAATTTAAATATGTTCAGACAACTTTTTCTTGACCAAAATATGTTACCAACCCTGATATAGGCAGAAAAAAAAGTAAAATAATATGTGTTGAAGGGGTGACATATTTGAGTAAAAATAATATGTTTTGAAGGGGTGACATATTTAGGGTGATATTTCAGGTTTAAATAATCACAAAACAATACTGTATACTTGTAATTGAACATCACAGCATTGCTTTATCCAAGGCTGTCATAATTTTGTTCAATGCGCCATAGATCACAAATTAATGGAGTTTTATTTTCAGTCTATAAATAGCTACCTGGTGTGGAAAGTTTAGGGTTGTGTCAGCAATAAAAATTTCAAACCTTATCAAGATGAAGAGTATATCCTGAAGTGGAACAATAAATTTGGTATAGTGGAATGGTTTCAGCCAATAGTTTTGCACAAAAAATGTACAGTAATATACAATGGGTCCAGTAACTAACGAACCAGACTAATGACATTTTTTAGTGCTGTTTAAATGATGCTTTGTAATTTAGTATTGATAGTTAATCCATGCATTGACCTGTTTAATAAGTTGGGGAACAATCTAATTAAAAAATCCAGTGTTTGTGAAAAGCCAACTGTTAAAATTGTAGTTTAGTTAAATAAAATAATTAACAGTAAAAAAGAAATACCCAGAATATATATCATCCAATGACAATTGCCAGTTTTTTACATCAGAAGATAAGTTGCCGGCTACAATCACAAACAAAATAACCAAGAGATTAATACATGTGAAGACTTTGCTGAATAATGCTGACTCCTTGACACCAAAGCAAAGCACACCTGCACAAAGAAAAACTTATTGCACATGGATGCATAAATTAGCATGAAAAGTGGGCATTAGTTTAAATGGTACATACCTCTTGAGCTAAATTGTGCAAAATGATTTTCAAAAACATACAGATCAACTCAATATAACAATGATCATTAGGCAATTACTAAAACAAAGTAATGCAAAGTTCATCTTAACACAGCTGGCTATGTATTGTCTTATAGCCTGGTAAAAAAGCTAAAGGAGCCATTGCAAATTTAAATCAATTGTGTACATCCTTGGTATTCCAAATCACAGACTTCATTTCACTAATGGCCACCAGTGAGTCCAAGTTGTTATGTGAATTACATAATATGAAGAAATCATTTTTTCTAATATCCTATTTACCAGTGCCTAAAAATGTATTGAAAGCTTTTTATGACTCCCTTGTCCTTGATGCTCTAGTTACAGTAGTCCAAGAGGTATTACCAATGCACATCTGTCAAAGTACATATTTTAATACAAGCTTGTGTACAGGCTCACAAATTAGTATCTTGGCTACATGCGGCAGAATGGCCACAGGTTGTGTACTCCTGCCTAAAAAGATGTTTGTTGGGTCCCTACTTTCTTTGGTATTTTATAATGTTATTGTTTCTGCAAGCATAACTGTATGGGTACCCACACACATGCAAATGGTACTTCCAGGGCATGCTCCGTGTCTGATTTGGGTCGAAAATGTGGAAAATGTTTTGTTCCACAAGCAACTCATGGGTGCTGCACTAATTGTAAATTTTGTATTTTTTAAATTTTCATTGTACATACACTATGACCCTTTAAAAGATGTTTTCCACATTTACTATTTTCTTTATTACATTGGATTTATATTCATTACCTGCATTACATTGGGTCCCTATTTTCTTCTGCTAGGATAAATGTATCGGTCCCTACACACATGCTATCCTCAATTCATAGTGGTGGTAATAGAATGTGATCATTTTGAGAATTGGTCCTGCGGTGACCTTTGGCCGAACCCCAGAAAACCACACAACAAACTCTAAACGACCTTTTTAACACAGTTTCAATGAGCTTTGTCTGTCATAAAACATGACAATCACTTCCTGCATTTTTAAAGGTGTTGCATTTATGATACATACAACTATGTATTAATGATCTATATTGACCATATAGTAGGACTAAAAATAACAACAGTAAAAAAAATTGCTGGGCCGCACTGCCTTCTACATTGCAAAATAGCAAATGCATTAAGCTTAACCTTGCACAATTAAAGCCTAATTTTACTCAGCGAAATGCCCATCCGGCCGCCCCAAATAAATGCATGTTTATGTGTGAAGTAGCCGCCTGTTACCAACTGCTGAGAATTGTGCTGCTTAGGTTGTAAACTCATTAATCACTCCCTTGCATCCTTGTAAGAGAAGTGAACGAAAACCTAACATTTTGGATTAAAAAGGTGGGTGGATCCAACCAAAAGTCACAAAATACCTTTAAATACATTGCATTGTATTAAACATTAAAATAGTAAGCTTTTAGCATGGGCGGATTTAGGGGGGGGGTGTTTGGTGTTAGAACCCGCCCCTCAGCAAATAAATNGGCCTTGCACTTGAATGCGCATGAAGTGTCATTTGCCTCCTACCCTCAACTCAGCGGGGCAGGTAGACAACTTTTGGCATGAAATTCCCTTGTGGGACTTTATCAACGTCCGTGACGACACTGCAAGTTTTGTTAAGGTCACGTTGTTACCTCTCAGTTTGCTGAAACACAAAGTTGATCGTTGTTAAATAACATGTTGTGCCTTTAGCGCGAATTAACTCATTGTTAACGGGCTTTAAAGCTGTTTGTCGACAACCAACGTTAATAAGAGGCATCTGTTTTTTGAGCGTTTACATTGCGATTTTCGTTGATACTTCACGTAGGTTGAAAGAAGGTCAGTCACTTTTGCTAGCAACTTTATCCTTTGGATTTAAACGTTAGATTGTGTTCGAGACGCCATAACCATCTGCAACCAGAATTTGACTCATAAAATTTGTTGAGCAGCTAGAGATGTATGTTTGTCTCGTGTGACAAAAACTGTGCGACTGCACATAGATGGCCTGGGATCGTAACGGCAACGATTGGCGCGCTTTGTTACGTCATAATGCGTTTTTTTACGTGACAATAAAAAGGAAAAATGCTGTACATCGCACCCTGGGCAAAGCATTGTGACTGACGCCTTACGTTTTTTTTATGTCGTAAATAAGTTCTGCCTTCCCACCGATTTTTGCAATTGGGCGCCTATGCATGACACCCCCCTCAAGTTTTTTCTAGATCCGCCCCTGCTTTTAGATAACTTACTTTGTTAATTATTGCTGTTTTAAAAATTTCACAATTTAGGGGCTTGTGGCTCAACAAATGGTTAAACTTGGGTAAAAAGTTGTCAGTGCACAACTTCAGATCCCAATCTATTATATGTTATTATGTTTGACAACCTGTTTTGACTTGTGTGAACAAACTCGCAATAGACAGAAAAAACATAATGCAAACAGTATGTGTCCCCTTCAGGGAAGGGACCCATAATTATAACAGACATTTTTATAAATTCTATGCAATTGTTCATGAAAGTTTGATTTAACTAGAGAGGTGGAGTTCTCTATATTTTCATTCAACTTACACCCCAAAATGAAGTTTTCCACATGTACCACTTCCTTTATTTTATTGAAAGTTTGATTTAACTAGTGAGGAGACGTTCTCTATATTTTCAATCCACATACACTACCACCCCAAAATGAAGTTTTCCACATGTACCATTTCCTGTATTTAGGGATGTTCAAAGTAGAATATCGAATCCTAAGGATTCGAATCCAAATCTGCCATTTATGGTAATTGGAACCAATATTATTTCATCAAAAACGAGCGAGCGCAATTCGTCAGCCTTTTGTGTGAATGCGAGTGACATTCACAGACTCAACAGCGAATGCGTCGTTGATCGTGCAACTTTTTTTAGTTGTAATTTTTTGGTGGTGTCAGGGCGGAAAATAGTAGTTGCCTTTTTGCTTACAAACGCTTTTACAAACTTCACATGTAACTGTAACGACTGCACACCCGACATTGTTTAGACATTTAAAGGAAAATCGCCTTTGATTACAGAATATGTCATAGAAGGCATGGGGTACCTTTTAAAAGTTATATAAACAGTCCCTCATTGTTGTTTTGTTACATACAATTTTGTATGTCATTCTGCCAAAATTAATTAATAGACTTGGATTCGATATTCTAGATTCGAAACAACTATTCTAGAATAGCCAGCTATTCTACTTTGAACATCCCTACCTGTATTATATTGGATATATATTCAAGCAACTTTTACATCATGTCAATCTCAATCAAAATGTCAAAAGCATGATATAAACCCCGCAGTCACAATAATCAATAGTTTGACCTGCATTGACCTTCGACCCAAACACAGCAAACCATACAACAAACTATAAACGATCCTCTTCAACGCGGTTTCAGCAATGCGCCACAAATCGAACAACACATTGCGCTTTGTGACCAACCACTTTTGACCAACATGTCGGGTTGTTTTGCAAAGTGTACAAAACAGCCAGCATATAAACACTTATTTGCAGCTGTTAGGGTAAACACTTGGACAATCAGGCTATAATTTTAAACAACAATGATAAGCACCCTACTTACGTACGTTTCAAATTTCAATACATTTGGATTAGTATGTCAGAAGCAAAGGGCATGTAAACAAAAAGCTGAATATTTGGGGATAAAAAGGTAAAAAATGGGTGAATCCAAATTAAACTCACAAAATACTTTAAAATACTTTGCATTGTATCAACCATCAAAATAGGAAACTTCTAGGGGGCTTTGTTTAATAATGCTGTTTTAAAAATTTCACGTTTTGGGGACCTGTGGGTGAACTGGGGTAAAAAGTTGTCAATGCACTATTTCCTTTGTGGAAGGGGACCCATAATAAAAGAATGTGTAATTATAACAATAAATAAAAAAAGCAAACCACAATGGCTTGTCTTACAAATCTTGATCAAAGTTAAACATTATTTAATAAATTGACCCATTTCGGGGGGCCAGCCAGGTAACTAGCACAACTTCATGAACATATCTACGCTGTGAGTTTGATTTACATCCACCAAACATTTCATTGCATATGTGCATGGACATGTTGCAGGGTAAAAAAAACAGAGTGAAATAGTATGTGTCAGGAAGGAGTTTTATCAACTTTCAAGTGAGTTGGTGGAATTATTGGTCCCTTTTCACGTAGAGGACACATATTGTTTTCTTTACGTATATTTTTTTCTTACTTTCTTCTTTCTTTTGTCTAATGTGAGTTTGTTCCTATGTTTTGGTCAGGAAAGAGTCATTTAATTTTTTTCAAATTTTCACACATGATAGTGTGGGATTTTGAGATGTATTCGCACAAACATGATGACACTCAAACCCATCAACACCTCTAACATTTAATACCTCACAGCTGTATGCCATCACCTTGTGTTGATCGACTATTTTTCATTGACAGTAGTGCATTTATATTTATATTGGACAGTTCTGTACATTATTACGTTAATACAAGTCACTACAAACGTAATCGTGCATGAACGGAGTTCTTAAGGATTAGATCAAGCAAGTGATCGGTCACTACAATAGAATGGTATCTAGAGCTGTGTACTGATGTTTTTACCCCAATTTAAGTTTAACCATTTTACCCCAGTTTAACCCAGACCTCAAAGCATGAGATGCATCTTAATATCAATGGAACAGTAATGGGACTGTTCACAATTTTTATAACACAGTAAAGATTCAAACATTTTCATGCACATAATTTTATTTTTTGAAGATTTGTTTCCATTTTTACCAAACAGCACCTAATATTTGCCACTCTTACACCCTAATATTATTCAACAAATAATCCTTTTAAATTTAAATAAAGTTGTGCTCTCTTAATGTATGACATGGGTTTATACCACTAGTTCATTCTAAATCTAAAGTGCTAAAAATACAAGTGCATTCACTACAAGACATTTCAAGTAATGTATGTTTTCAAAACAAACAATTTGTTGAAACTACAACTTTTAAGAACAAGGGTATGATTTAATTACACAGGGTCATGTTTTTGTAGGTTGGTAAAGGACACAATCTTTTCATAACAATATGACTTCCAGAAATGGCTTACCTGTTAAAACCATTATGATACCAAATGCAACAAAATCCGGATATTCGGCCAGTCCTGGAATACCGATACTTAGGTATGAAACACCGAATTCCCGTAACTTACCACCAGTTAAGGCATCAATGTTTTCACTCCACGCACGTGCAACACTGGATGTACCTTTGAATGTATTGCAAAACCTTAGGTTTTTTATTAAAACTGACATGTATTTACAAGGTGTATTTGCGATTTTTGAAAAATATTGCATCTATATAGCTGAACTTTTTTAATAAAGTTGTCACGGGCTCAAGCAAGAACTCAATATCGCATCGTGTTCTGCTTTATCAATATTAAAATGAGTTCTCAGGCAAAACTAATTCATTTGTGGTCATGTCACTGAATAAACAAATGCTGCTTGAAACAATTTGTTTGTCTTAACATAAATGGGCTTTTTGTTACAACAATATGTGAGTCAGATATAATTTAGCTAGGTTTAAAAGGCCAATTTTTGACCAACAAGTAACACGCATAAAAGCCAAAGCAGAGAGTAAGTAAAGGTCAGGCTAACATTGACTCTTTGTCAAAGAAAAAACAAACCAAGAAAAAAGAAAGAAATGGTGGCAGCTAAAAGTCAGAATATTAAAAAAACATGCCTTGTATTCTTAGACCTCTTTGCATGTGCAACCACTGATGTTGCACGTTGTCATGTTTAGAAATCAACTGGTGGCCGACAGTTTCAGCAAAATTGGTTAAAAGAGATAACATGGATTCAGTATAATTCCTAAAAAAGATGTCATGATGTGTATGTGTGTGTTTGTTGGCTCTTGTAAAACATTGAGTAAGTCCAGATATTAAGAATGTTTTAGAAGGCCAGGTGAAAAAGTGGATCAGGGGTTTAACTCATGGAGAAAAGCAACAGTAACCAACACAACAAATATGCAAGCAAACTTAGAGAAGATGGAGGTCAGAAAATGACTCTTTGCTGTCAGTCAATAAAATCAAAAGAAGAAGAAAATAGATGATGATTAACTCCTGACACTGATGCCTCAGAGCATTTTCACGAAGAAAAACATTAAGGAAGAAACCCCAGACAAAATTTGCAGCTGCTTTCGCGAGAATGACACTCTGCAAATTATGCTTTTCAAAAAATTATCCAAACATCACAGTCCCAATCAGACTTTACTTGAAGCGTAATGTTCGTTTAGCACTCAGATGGATCACATTTGTGTGCTGAACTTACACATACCCCAGGAAAAACTTGATTGTCTTTTGTCAAACCTTTTATGCTGGCTTTCATTAGTTAGCTTTGGTGCTGTTGGATTTAAAGGCATGTGACATGATAAAACAACTTAAAGGAGCTTTAGTAATTCTTGATAATTAGCAAGTGTTCAGCAAGTGTTGCAAACACATGAAAGGAGTTCGAAATTGTAAAAATTACTAACACAATACAAAGTGACAAGAGAATTTACAATTGCATTACAATTCAAACTAGAAGAGTGGTATCACTATGTTGCCATTCCACTTCCATATACACTATAACTTTAATTAAAACTTCATATGTTTTGCCTTTTCTACATTGGGTCCTATATTTTTGTGACTTGACTGTTTCTCCAGGCAGAAACACATGGGTGCCCACACATCTTTCACGAAGCGAAATAAACTCAACTCAACTCAACATGCACAGTTGTAGATTATGCATCTAATATTTTTGACAATTTTTATTGTTTTTTTTTAATAAAAAAGTGGTTATTTTAACTAAGAACAGGAATTAGACACCACCATGGTCCAATTTACAAACTTTATGTGGATAGCAGGTGGACTGCTAGGGCTACATGGTAAAACAAATGCAATTGACGTACCACAACTAAGGTTTGTGGTGTGCATGCACACAAACATTTTCGGGGTAATTACTGGGGCTATAGGGTCAAATGAAACAGGCCTTATTTAGCACCTGTGAAAGTTTCATTCCAAATATTTTATGCCAAAAGTAGGTGAACAAACCTGCAGGGAAAAAAACAGAGTGAAAACAATATGTGTCCCCTTCCGGAAGGATTTCAAGTTATGCTTGTTATCCCGGAACAGTGTGGTCCAACTACAGGCTAGTGGGCCGATTCTTTTTTTGGCTTAAGAATTGTAAGTTGGAACTTCTTCATTCTAATAAAAAATGTTATGTTTCTCATATTATGGTAAAACATAATAGATACATAAGGTTGTATGTTTTCGTTAAGCGGCTTAGTAGTTATTTAAAATGTTGATTTTCGTGCAACTAATGTGTTATTCTGCCAGCAACAACCCTTTTTCAACACAGGCCCACCAAATAAATAATGCCTTCATTTAAATCCATGCGATCATGTAGAAACCTTCATTTAAACTCTACTGACAGATAAGTAAAAAGTTATTTTCGCCACAGCGTATTCTGGCATTTTGTGGAAACTTTAGTTTCCAAACTACCTAAGTAATTTAATTCACACTTCCAAAAAGGAATAAAATATTTGATCTTGATCCTGTAAATACATGTTACATTACCAACAAACCTACTAAATAAAAGTCCGGCTTATCACATAATCTGTTTTATTGCATAGAAAAGGTAAATCCAAAACCATAGCTAATCATTGCTCAAGAAAACACTCTAAATACATAAACTGCAATTCAAAAAATTTATTGGATTAAAGCAAATGTCAGTGAAATGTGAAATAGCACAGTCCAATGTTTCTCAAAATATGTGGAGCATAAACTGCGAGAGAAGTGACGATGTTGTTACTTCAGGGACAGTCATGGTCTTATTTTAGTTATGTACGTCAGATAACATGCTGTGTAAACACTGGCAACAACAACTTTGATTGTTTAAACAACTAGAGATGTGGCATTCTCCATACTTTCATTCCACATGTACTATTACCCCAAAATGATGTTTTCCACATGTACCATTTCCTTCGTTACATTGGGTCCCAAAATCCTATGGCTTTTTATAGCATAATTGTTTCTGCTAGCATAAACATATGGGTTCCCACATGCAAGCAATTTCTGAATAGTAGCGATGTTTTAGGACATGATTAGTTTAAGAATCAATTTCAAAAATTTAAACAAAAAGTAAAGATTTCCATTTATATTCTAACCAAATCATTTCCTTCAGCATGCCAATGTCAAAACTCAAAAGCATAATTTAAACCCCACAGCCACACTAACTAATAATTTGGCCTGTAGTGACCTTTGGCTGAGCCGCAGCAAACCACACAACAAAATCTAAACGACCCTTTCCAACCCATGCTACTGAACAATAGAGTACAATGATAAATTAGAACAAAGTTATTTTAACATATCATCCTTTACAGTGTTATGTAGCAAACACATTTATGTTAACACTACACAATCAGAAAAAGAAGGTGGGGTCCGACAGAAAAAGAAACTTTGCCGGAAAGGTTCTAGCACAAGAAGGAACAACACACACAAAAATGCCTATTTGAATAAAAGTGGATGCTGGACTTATTTGGAGTTTGGGAGAGTATTTATATTTTACGCTAAACTTCAAACAAAAAGTAAAAAATAACATTTAGTATCCAACTAAACCCTTGTCAGTTAGATTATTTTGTCCAAAGCATTATTTAAACTCTATAGCAACACTAACCAACATACTGACTTGCAGTTACTTTTGGTCAAGTTGCAGCAAATGAACTTTGAATAAGCTTTTCCAAAGCAGTTTCAGTGATGCACTATAAATTGACATTCTTCCTTTCACAACCAAATAGCAACACACATGCTAATGTAGCACAGAGAACTATTAATAGAAGCACAGTTATGACTACCGACTTTTACAGTGTGATATAGCAAATGTATTTCGGTTACCACCAGACAATCAAGGCTTGATTTTAACAAACTGAATGGTTGCCAAGCAGCATGACAGAAAGTATGTTCTGTACATAAAGCAGTGCTGTAATTTTAGCCGCTGGACTGTGTCAGTCGTAGACCTCGACTGATCCATATCCGTTCTTGCAGTTAGGATAAATACAACTACAGATGAAACCAGGTAATTGCACAGCCAATTCGCCCAACTTTTTTTACTCAGTTAACTATGAAGAGCACACATTGTTAACAAAGGTGCTAATTGACATGTTTCTCGGCTGAAATAACTTTTTAATTATGTTTAATCATGATGTTTTTTATTCAAAATGTACATACAGACACACACTACCATACTACAATAGAACTAGAGAGGTGGCGTTCTCCATACCCCCCCCCCCCCCCCCCCCCCCCCTCAAAATGATGTTCTCCACATATACCATTCTCTTTATTACATTGGACATATTTTCAATACCCACATTACATTGGGTCCCTTATTCCCTTGGCATTTTATAACATGATTGTTTCTGCTAGCATAAACATATGGGTCCCCACACACATGCAATTTCTGAATAGTAGTGATGTTTTTAGAACGTGATCGGTTTAAAAATCAGTTTTACAAATTTAAAAGTAAAGATTTCCATTTATAATTTAACTAAATCATTTTCTACATCATGTCAATTTCAATCTCAATGTCCAAAGCATGAACTAAACCCCACAGTTACACTAATCAATAGTTTGACCTGCAGTGACCTTTGGTCAGGCCGTAGTAAACTACAAACTCTAAACGACC
>QXVZ01003795.1:43619-58024 GCA_008931825.1 Phallusia fumigata
AAAAAAAAAAAAAAACAGAGTAAAAACAATATGTGTCCCCTTCGTGGAAGGGGACCCATAATAATATCAAACCGTTGTGCATTTGGTCACATGTATGCCCAGAAAGGTTAGAAGTGTACACACATTCCACAAAGAGACACACACACTGCACATAGTTTGTGGCAAGAAACTTTTTTTCCTACTTAGTGAGTAAGTATTTTTACGTTCTGCATTTACTTTTTTGTAATTTTAACTATATCATATTTAGGTTTTTCTAGAAAAGCGATTTGTTTTTGCACAGTGTGTCATTAGGCCTATGCAACTAAATTAAATTCAAAACATAACTGTCAAAAGCATCTCCTTTTCTTACGTAGAATATGCACTGTGCGACTTTTATACAAAAAGTAACAATTCAGTTCATCAAAAAAATCAGTTTTACAAAAAATCATCCTATCCCATTAACCAGATTATACATTGACCAATCAGGCTGAAATTTTAAACAACCAATGTAAGCCACCCTATATATCGATACATTTGGATTAGTATAACTGAACTCAAGGCCATGTAAACAAAAACATGAATACTTGGGGTTATTAAAGGTGAAAAACGGATGAATTCAACCAAAAGTAGTGAAATACTTTCTAATACGTTATATTGTACCAACTATCAAAATATGAAACTTCTAGGTAACTTACTTTAAATCAGAGGTTCTCAACCATGGGTCTGTGGACCCCTGGTGGTCCACAAAGCATTTTCAAGGGGTCCATGACAACTTCTAAATACACGCATTATTAGGTTAACAAATCATGATTTTCAATAAATATTCTCCCATTTTACAATAGGCCTAGAAACAGGTTTAGTTACAGCCATTTTAAATGGCAAACAATATCAAATTGTGACATGCCACCGCCTTTGTGATGTAACATAGATAAAATGCAATGAAGAAAAAAGCATCGGAGGGTATGATACACTGCTTTTATCTCACTGCTTGCCTGTTCAAGAGGTAATAGTTTCACTTGTACTTAGTACATTAGAGAGACATACATGGAAGGCATATAAAGCATGGAAGACAGGTCATGCTTGACAGGAATTTTTTTGGGGGGTCCTAAACAACTTTGTCAGAATTGCAGGCCCAACGAATATTCTGTGGGTAAGGAAATCCCATCAACTTTACGGTTGTTAGATTCTGCATGATGGTTATTACTCATTGTTAACTCTTCAGGTAGCTTGCTGTAAATGACGTCATGAAAGTTTGTTACTTGTTTGATTGTAATCTTGGTAAACAACCATGTATCGGTGAATCAGCAACAAAGAAAGTCGCTCAGTCAATTCTCAACTCCTCATTAGATTTTAATACACCACATTTTATAACCAAAAATACATTTTTTCTAGCGCTATTGCAACATAATACCTATTTTACAGTCAACAATACATTAGCTTTTTTATCATTTCATATTTTGTTGCAATACTTGTGCAATAAGCGTTGCAATATGTGTTGCAATAATATACATTAAAACTGTGTTTTACATTAAATGACCGGTAAAATGGTTTTGCATGAAGGTAGAGCATGAAGGTTATTCAATGGGCTAACTAGGATGAAAAGTTACATTGCACAACTTTTGATACCCATATACGAGGTTTTCAAATGTAAAGAAATTTAAACTACTTTTTCTTGATCAAATGGTGGCAAGGAACTGGAGATAAACAGAAAAAAACATAAGAAAAAACAAGGAAAAAACAGAGTGAAAACAATATGTGTTCCTTTTATGGAAGGGAAAGCACAATAAAACTGTTTGACTGACCATACCTATAACATACTCCAGTATTAGGTTCCATCCAATAACAAAGGCCCAAAACTCTCCAACAGTGACATAACTGTATATGTAAGCTGATCCAGCTTTGGGAACTCTAGACCCAAATTCAGCATAACACAAACCTGTGAAAACACAGTCTCCCAGTTAAGTTACCATTTTATTGGATGCACGTTTCCTAATGCAGAAACACCGGAGTCCCTACACAAATACTGTTGTCGATTAAGTGTTTTACATAATACTGGCCCAAAATTGTAAGTTTGTGTTACGCAGTTACATATACTTACAATTAGGGATGACCTGATAGTATTGTATATACCCGATTCTGTAGACAATATTGGTACTCATTAGGTGACAGTATCGGAGCAAATCATTTTTTTGATAGTCGTCATAGCAACAAATGGTATATCCTGTTACTCGTTTTCTAGACTGTTCGAATCACCACACAGTGTTATCTGTGTGACTGTTTGGTGTAAATGCAAGTGTAAAGAGACAACATCGACCATGAGTTATACAACTGGAGTACTAGACCAACCCAATAATTGCTGCTTAAAAAAACATACAATTGCACAATCTCTGATCTTTGTAGGGCTAGCAGGCAGAACATATGTTACATTTCAAAAATGCCACATGGTGTTAAAAAAAAATTACAACAAATTTAATGATCAGCATTAATACTCCCTCGATCAGCATACAATGATAAAAGAAAAAGCCAATACTATAAGGGTGGCTTTCTCCACATTGCCATTCCATATACACTATTATCCCATTTAAAAATGCACACATATTTACCTGTCTATATTTCATCTAATTTAGACATTTTTTATTAATTTGACCCCATTAAGAGAGTTAGTGCGATATCTGCTGGAGCTCTAGGATAAAACACATTAATTACTGCACCACAATGATATGTTATACAAACTGTCCAAATTCTATTCACTTCGGGTGACGTTTAACAACTTTACCCATTTTAGGGGGCTAATAGAGTAACTGCTCAGGCTATGGGGTAAACATATAAATTATTGCACCATAATGACATGTTATACAAAGTATCCAAATTTTATTCTATTCGGATATCGTTTAACAATTTGACCCATTTTAGGGTGCTAATAGAGTAACTGCTCAGGCTATGGGGTAAAACACATTAGTTATTGCACCACAATGACATGGTATACAAACTGTTCAAATTTCATCCAATTCAGAGAATGTTTAACAACATGACCTATTTTATGGGTTTAATAGAGTAACTGCTCAGGCTATGGGGTAAAACATAGCAAATATTGCATCACAATGACATTTTATACAAACTGTCCAAATTGTATCTAATTCGAAGATTGTTTGAGTATTTGCCCCATTTTAGGGGCTATACGGTAAAACACATCAACTATTGCACCACAATGACATTTTATACACACTGTTTAAATTTCATCCAAATCAGAAATTGTTTTTAGGGGGCTGGTGGGGTAACTGCTGGGGCTATAGAGTAAAAAACATTAACTATTGCATCACAATGACATGTTATACAAACTGTCCAAATTTAATCCTATTCAGGTTGTTTAACTATTTCCCCCATTTTAGGGGGCTAGTGGGGTAACTGCTGGGGCAATAGGGTAAATATTGCACCACAATGACATTTTATACAAACTGTCCAAATTACTTAAATTGGTGTTCCATTTAAACTGCCTAATTTTCCACATTTAATTGTCAAATTTTCTCTCCACTAATTGTTCATTTATTCTTAACAGCCTCTTTATGATAGCAAACAACCCTGTTTGGAACCACTGAGTGAAATTGTTTTATATGACACAAAAGTTTTGCGTAAATTTAGTTACGCAAAACTGGGCATTGCATCAACCCCAATTTTTATCGGTAAATTCACAGGCCAGTCCAAGCTGCTTTAATGCTGAAATTTATTGGACAAACAGAAAACTTTAAAGAATACTGAACAAACATTTTTGTCCACTGGGTTGCACACTTGTTTCAACCAGTGTAAAACCTACACCAGAATGATGGGCTTCTTCAGAGCAAATCAAAGAAGAACCCAATCGTTCTGATGGGCAAAACGTCAGCAAACTTTTGTCATGTTTAAAAAATTTGAAGAAATTTGGACAAAACAATATGTGTCCCCTTCATGAAAGGGGACCCAAAATAACAAAAGGGCACAACTGGTAATGGAAGTAACACCATGAGGTTGATTTTTTCACAGCATCAGCAAAAATCCAGATGCATGGTTAATTTGCAAAACAGTTTAGGTGTAAATTTGTGGCGGTGTCAGTGCAAAAAAAGTAGTTGCCTTAAAGGGCTTTTACTTAAAAACAGATTTACAACCTTCAAGTACCTGTAGCAAGTGCATGTCTGACATTGTTTAGTGTTTACTAACTCATGAGGCCACATACATTTAGTATTAAAGTACATGTTTTCTGTCAATGTAAAAAAATGCTAAGGTCGAAACTGATAAATTTTGGAGTACGCTTGGTCCGGTATCACAATCATTAACTTTTAAAGCTTTTAATCCCACTGATGAAACCTTTATTATGCGATTATGTAGAAACCGCTATTTAAATCCCACTGATGCATAAGTCGAAACGTATTTTCACCACAACCATTTCTGGCCTTTTGTTGAATCCATGTTTTCCGAACTATACAAGTGATTTGATTCACACCCCTAAATGTGGCTAAAATATCTTATCTTATAGAAGGCATGTGACGCTAGTGTGTGTGTTATCATTCATTGTGTGTTATCAATGCGTGCGTCCTTGTAGAAATGGAATACATCGAAGAACATTAATTGTGTAAGTCTCAGCATCAAAATGATAACAGACATTTCTCTGGTTCAAATCTCTATTGTTGCTATCGTAATAGGTGTTACGTGGCTGTACTCCCACTTTCCTATGTTATATAAAGTTGATCCTTTGTTACAAGCGAATACATGTTGGCATTATACGAGAGCAAGTGTAATTAGGCACATTATACACATAGACGCATATGAAAAGGGACCTGGCATGCCGACAAACCCACCCCACAGGCCCTCTAGTTGCCTACATACTTATCATTACCTGCCATAACGCTTGCAACTGCAGCAATCAAGAAGGAAATAATGATTGATGGACCACTTTTATCACGGGCAACAGAACCAGTCAAAACATATACTCCAGCTCCTAAACAAGAATCTTATTATTTCTGCACAATTAATATTGCAAAACAAATCTATGTATAAGGCCAATAAAAATGGCTCCTGGAAAAGATGAGGATGCTTTTCTCCAGTTAACATACCTATCGAGTGTTAGTGAGTTATAAGGACACAATGTTGCTCAAGTTTCTTGCTCATCGATACACAAGAAGCAGAGGCTTAAATAAAAAAACACTAAAATGTGAGACCAAAGACACTGGCACCGATCACTGCCATCGTTTGGAAAATCAATCTATCTTATGATTGATTTACTGAAGAGTGAAATGGTCAGTTGGTGTGTTCTGTGAGGTCCAGTTTCTGAAGATTTGTCTGGTATGGCTACTTTGATATGGCTATATGTGGGACAATCTTAGCCTAGCACTGTTGACACAAAATCGGCAGATAATGAAGCTAAGGTTTTCAGTGACAGTGGAAAAGCAATTTCTGTCTCAGGTTCAGCTTATAAATACAACCTAAGTTTAGATAAACACTGTTTGGTATAAAAGAGCACCTAGAGATTAGTAACTTACCAGAACCTGTATTCTTTGGGTTAGTCAGTTTTAGCACCAATAGTTAACAAAGATGTATGAAAACTGGAGTGAATGTTTAGTTAACATTTGCAATAAAAGCAACTGTTTTAGTGCCCTTTATGATCTCACTACATTTTAGTTTTTCCTAACTTGCTAGGAGCACAAATTTGGCTAAAAGTCACTACCTAGTTGTTATTGACCATTTGCAGCAATAATAAAAAAATCATCTAGAAATGATTTTCCTGCTCCCATCAATTATTGCACCATAATGGCATGTTATACAAACTGTCTGAATTTCATTTAATTTGAAGAACATTTAACCATTTCACCCATTTTAGGGGGCTAGTGGGATAACCGCTGGGGCTATGGGGGTAAAACACATTAATTATTGCACCACAATGATATGTTATACAAACTGTCCAAATTTCATCCTATTCAGAGAACGTTTAACAATTTGCCCTATTTTAGGGGGCTATAGGGTAAAACACATCAAATATGGCACCACAATGACATGTTATACAAACTGTCAAAATTTCATCCTATTCAGAGAACATTTAACAGTTTGCCCTATTTTAGGAGGCTGGTGGGGGTAACTGCTGGGGCTATAGGGTAAAACACATCAAATCCTGCACCACAATGACATGTTATACAAATTGTCCAAATTTTTTCTCCAATTCAAAGAACGTTCAACCATTTACCCATTTTAGGGGGTTAGTGGGGTAACTACTGTGGCTATAGGGTAACAAATATTAATTATTCCTCCACAATGACATGTTATACAAACTGTCCAAATTTATTCATTTCAGAGATTGTTAGTAATTTGACCCTTTTTGGGGGGCTAGAGGAGTAACAAAATTGTTTGGGGTGTCCACAATTACTTTGTTGGCATTAAAAAAGGGTCACCAGGACTAAAGATTGAGAACCACTGATTTAAAGTAAATTTTCAATAAATTTTAAACAATAAACATAGCCCTGATTCTTATGAAATGTTTGGCATTTTTTCACTGCTGGAATTGAAGGAAAAACAACATGCTTTTTACTATGTATGGAACAAACAAAGTAGATGTGTAAGTAAGTGCACCTAGGAGTAAAAACAAAAATGAAGGCTAATTGTAATACAAAACTACAATGATAACATGACTGGAGTGCAAAAAAGTGATAAATTAATAGCATACTATGGAATTTTAAAGAAGTATTAAGTGGTACCTAAAGTTGGTTTTTCATTTGTTTAGTTTGGCAGGTGCCCAACAAATACCTAGCCCAACAATACATGGTTGTTTTACACACCAAAAATCGAACCAATACACCTCCTAGTTAGGCACTGAGTATTACATTTCCCCAAATCAAGCAATTTACCATATTTTACAAAAGCTGATGAAGGTCCTGTCAGTGCAAGGCAAAGAAACACACATCAGCTGCTCAAAGTCAGCTGAAACTTGCCCATTGGCTATGCATGTAGTGGTGGTTCAAAATTTGTCAAAAAATTAAACTGACTTCTTTGTTGGTTCCTTTTTTCTAAATTTGGTGGGATAGGGGGAGGAATTTCCACTTTAGAGTAAAGTTATTCATGATAAGTTTGACATTTCTTTTGAAATAGACCAGTGGTTCCGAACTTTTAAATATTGCTTTTCATCACTTCTTGTCTTGTAGGGGAATAAAGAGTTCCAAAAAAAGCTTCAAAAAAGGGGGATTGCATCAAAAAAGGTTGGAAACCAGTGCGTTAAGCGGGATTCACACCAGACGCGTTGACGGCGGCGGCTGTTGATGCGTATAGCGGCTACGGTTGTGCGCAGATTTTCCGCGAGACGCTTGAAGCGGCAGGGGGCTTCACACCAGCATTGCGGTTGAGGCAACGCGGTGGCAAATTATTTTTATTGGCATGAAAACTAAGTTAATGTGCTTGCCAATTTAAGTTTCTCTACGTCGATAAATCGTTGATAGGAAATTTAAGTTGACACAAAGCACAAATTTATTGTAATAAGACAATTTGCACAATTGCCATCAACACTTCAAAATAACTTTCGTTTCTAAATTTATATTATACATTCATAAAACTATTGATTTACGAACAAAACCACTTAAAACTACCAGAAATTATTCACAATAAGCCGAATACACTACGAACACAACGTTTTGCACCCAGAAAACCACCAACAAGCATTCCGTCAGCCGCTTTAACCAAGAAAATCACGTCGTCGCCGCATGACGTCGGCCAGTTCAAATGACCCGCCGCTTGCTGCGAGATTAAAAACCGCACCGCTACCGTTTACCGCGCCTGGTGTGAATCCCCCTTTGTGCTCACAATTCTGTAGTGCGGTTCAGGTAGATGATTTTTTATTTAATTTTTTCGATTTTGTGAAGTTGGTGACTCTAACTTAGGTCAACCCATCAGGTTCCTCTGGGTTAAAGCAATAAACGCCGTTTAAGTTTCTTGCACAGGGAAACACAAGCGACCGAGATGGGATTACAACCTTTTGTCTCGCTAACCACTCGGTCATCTTGGCGGTTGAACTTAGTTTTTATTTGCACTTTGACCTTGAACGAATTACATCAAAATTCGGAACAAGCCAATTGATGGATGCAACAGACAAAAGTAAAAACTAAGTAACAATTTTTAACGCAAATTAAGTATTGCTTCTGCCAATTAGACTATCCTGCATAAAAAATAATAGTTTTAACTTTTATGTCACAAGACCTCTCTGTCAGTGTGACATATTCATCATGTTTGTAAATTTGTCAGTCGGTACGGTTTCAACTTAAGTGTGAAAACTAAGACATTGTACGCCCTTGGGCCACATATGGGCCTTTGGTTGACTATGACCAGTCCATTTAAGTTAATTTGGAATTAGGCCTACAATATAATCCAATTTTTCAAAATTTGAATAAATGACATTTTTGTAACACAATCTCACTTTTTCGTACCTTAGATATTACTAACTCATATCAGCATGTTAAACTTTGCTGGTTTTATTGTGGAATAAAATTTTTACCCAAACTTGAGTTGAATCTTTTGGCCCTGCCCCCACAAAATGTTCTGTTTCTCATATGGCCCAGTGGAAATAACTGCTCACCCAGGCTCTAAATTGTACCTTACAGAATGTCTAAAACTATGTTTTTATTGATGTCTTATGTTGATCTAAACTAATTTTGTACGCGGGTGAATAAAATTTGGTAATTTGTGGAAGAGGTGAACGATATCGAAAAAGCACTGCATTAAGACATTCTAATATGTTAAAAATGCACTTTATCGCTATGTTAAAAATCGTGTTGAGAGGTCTGAATTGTTGCAAAAAATCGTTATGAGAGGTCAAAATTGTTGCAAACACATGGCGGCCGGCAAGTACGGCAAGAGGGCCCTCTTGGAATTCCGAAAAATTCACTATATTTATGATAAATGTTCTTTCAAAAAATCTCATGAATGAAAAAGTATGTATGTATTAAGTTTTACCTCCCCCTTGGAAATTTATCTCCCGGCACCCTGCTACACAACATGTCAGCTTCGACGTCGGTATGAAAGCTTTTTGTACGCTTTGTACTACGTTTTTAAAACAATATTTTGACGTGCGTTTTTAACGTTCGTTTGCGCATATTTCCATAACATTTACGTGGGTAAACATTTTAGCGCCCCCAATGTACAACTTTCCAGCGACATTAACAGCGTCGAAACTACGCTGTGTTAGCTGGGAATTACCACCACGCAGAGACAGAAAGCCCCAATTGGGATTCGTACTTGGAATGGGTTACTGGTGTATATCCCGTAACAATAAAGTATTTCGTCTCGATTACATAGCAAAGCTGTTTAGACAGGTAGAATTTCCTACCTAAAGTGCTGCCAACACCAAGCGCAACAAGATCAATTGTAGTCAAACATCTGGAAAGTTCGGTGTCTTCACTCAATGTACTTTCTATTGTTTTTTTTCTTAACAGCTTGTATAAAGTTTGTCTGGCCATTTCTATATTTCACTGAAAATTCTATATTTTCTGCAAAAATCAAAATTGGTTAATGTTTTTGGCAAACGGATAATTTCGAGTGGCATTGGCGTAAAAAGCGGCTTTGAAAACAATTTTAGAAACGCATGGTGTACATTGTAGCGATGGAGCATGTATTTGTTGTACTACCGTATTTTAATATTTACGTGTAAATTTAAATTGGATAATACGCGTTTTTACCACTCACGCAAGCGATGACGTATTTCGACTAACTTTCTACAAGTATAAAACAATTATCCACCCAGATAAAACATGTCTTATCTACGGGGCATATGTAAAATATCACATGACTGCAAGTCGCCATCGAAGAAAAAACGGAATTATTATTTGTATTAAGGAAGTACCTTTTTAAGGCTTGTTATCCTGGTCAAAATACCAGTCAAAATTACACGTAGTTGATATTCTGCTAAATACTGATGAAACTTCCTATTAATGCGTATTAGAAGATAGACGTACATTCGGGCGATTTGTTCTATGCCCAAAAAACGTATGAGGCAGTTATTAACAGAGTTATGTAACTGGTGGGATTCAGAAAAAAGAACACGCAACCCACAACATTGACACACGTGGGTTCAAAAGAAAGCTGCTGTGGTAAAACAGAAAGATCTCAAATATTTGCATCTAGTACAGTACCTAATTTTTTGACATAAATAATTTTGTACTAACACTTAAACGGCTGGCTAACCAGTTGTTAACATAAGCAACACTGTTCGAGTGTTTAATTTATAAATGTTGACTAAAATGTTGCAAACCTAAACAATTGCTTACCCCAGAAAATCTTGCACAGATGAGCATTTTAATTTAGCAGCAGTGTTACGTTCAACTAAAAGAGATCGATAATTATGTACAAATGATAGGTGGAGTTTGCTTTTTTAGTCCCCTACAAGTGTTCTGCGTTGCGTTCTGGCACGATTTAAAATAACAAAGTGAACAATAGCGAGTATCAATTACACCAAGGTCGGGCCTTTTTTGAAATGGGACACATGAACAGTCGTGATAAAAGTCACGGAGCGAGTGTTATTTTTCGATTGCAAAAAGCTAAAATTTCTAAACTAGCTTTTACCAAAATATTGATAACAACTGGGTAGTTCTATATTGCTGTTGTGTGGGCCGGCTAGAAAAAGCCTGTGGTTCAACTAAGTATAGGGTTGCCAACTCTGTTAAGCTACAATAAAGGACATAAAAACTTGTATGATATTTTATCACATCTCGAAAACACAATTTCAATTAATATTTCGATCTGATGATGACATAAAATATTGGCACTACTTTTACAAGTTTTCTCACATAGATTTTTTTCATAACAAACTACAGCTCGATTTTGTGAAGGCACCATCACTACCTCGTTGTATAATATGCTAGATTTGCTTTGGTCCATCGAGTCGCAGTTAAGAAATTCAATCACAAGTCAAAACGATTTGAAAATAAAGGACAAATGGGGTTATTTCAAAGCTCAATAAAGGACAAAAAGAGCTGAATAAAGGATTGTCCTTTGAAATAAAGGACGGTTGGCAACCCTAACTAAGTAGATGAACGGCTTATAACAAATGACTCAGAACATCCGTTTAGGTAATTTGAATAAAATCTTGACACCAAAGTGGCACCAATCTTGCAAATAAATTCACAAAAATGCTCACTTTGGTTATTTCTGCTCGAACTTACCCCTTCTGATAAAAATATATCATGCAAAGAACCTATCTTGCAAAAATTATTTGTGCCAAACTGCAACAGCCGACCACATGATAATCCCTTTCGTGTTAATGCTGGGTTTATATTCTTCAGCTGAACTTTAAATGTCTGCCGCTTTATACCAACAGAACACGCAAACATTTCTTTGCTTAGTTAGGCAAGTCTCTGGGGGGCAAAACGACGCTCACGTGGCGTTTTTATCCTCATGTGGCTGGCGATTAGATAGTAACACACAAAGCTGCAGTAAAGAATTGTGATATCTTACGCATAGTTAAACGAGTTTGCCAAAAAAAAACATGTTGCACACACATTGCACATGCGACAGTGTCGAAGTATTTCAACCGATAACAACTCATAAACATAAAAAATTGGCAGCGGTTTTTCGTCGTAATGTTTGTCGTAATGATAAACGATCTGCTAGTCCATAGGTGTCGTACCACTTTGCACAGTGCGTGAAAAGAATGTGACCGCACGCTGTGCACATTGTTTCAAAAATGTATCACGAGTCGTTGCTAAAAAGAGGTGAAATTGCACATCCTATAGAAAGGACAAAAACACTTATCGAACAAAATGTATTCCTTTTTCCCTCTATAATTTCCTGCCAATATCCACACATTTTTCATCCACACAATGTGCTCAGTTTTTTTCATATTTGCTGTGTATAATTTAACCATCTGGTTATGAAGGGTGCAGCTTTAACTGTTTCGCTCAGATCGAAAAACAAAAGAAAAAAATAGGCCCATGTGTGTCTCCCAGGTGATGAGCATGAGAAAACTGAAGATCGTTAAATCAATTTGGTCGCAAAACTGATGACCAGTAAGCAAAAGAAAGTAGAATTTCCAAACTTCACAAAACAAGAAAAATTTCTTTTTTTTGCCAACGCGCGAAATTTCAGCTATTGTCAACATAGACTACAAGGATGTTTCAACGTTAAATGAAAGAATAATGCACGATTTTTGACTAAAGAATGTTGAAGGAAGTAAAGTCAGATATTTAAAAACGATCCGCTGACAGGTAAATACCTTTACATTCAAAAGTTCAAATGCGGAATAACAAAGTATGTGGCAATGTCGTCACAATAGGCAAAGTTGTGCGGGTATGTCCCGCACCATATGCAGACACAACGGCAACTATACCTGACATTTGCATAAAAGTGAAATAGAGTTTCGAAATGGGCTTTTCAATGATATTACATTCAAAGTGTCCATAGCGAAATCACTAAGTATGTGCCAATGTCGTCACAATGTGCAAAGGTGTGGGGGCGCGTCCACCACTATGTAGCCGCAATGTCAACTCTAACTGACAACTGCTCCATAGTGAACTAGAGTTTCGAACTGGGATATTTAATAATTTTTTTCCTCAGAATGTCCATAGCGAATTAACTAAGTATGTGCCAATGTCGTCACAATAGGCAAAGTGTGCGGGGGACCTTCCTGCATTATGTAGCCGCAATGCTATCTATATCTGACAACTGCATCATAGTGAACTAGAGTTTCGAACTGGGATATTTAATAACTTTTAGCTAAATCAGTCCACAGCCAAACACATAAGTATGTACCAATGACGTCACAATAAGCAAAGTTGTGCGGACGTGACCAGCACTATATAGCCGCATAGGCAGCTATATCTGACAACTGCATTATAGTGAACCAGAGTTTATCACTGGCATATTTAATAATTTTTCGCTCAAAATGTCCACAGCGAAATAACTAAGTATGTACCAATGACGTCATAATAGGCAAAGTTGTGCGGGCGCGTGCCGCACTATGTAGCCGCATAGGCAGCTATAGGGGACAACTGCATCATAGCGAACTAGAGTTTCTAACTGGGATATTCAATAATTTTCGCTCAAATTGTCCACAGCTAAATAACTAAGTATGTGCCAATATCCCCACAATAGGCAAAGTTGTGCGGGAGCGTCCCGCACTATGTAGCCGCATAGGCAGTTATATCTGACAACTGCATCATAGTGAACTAAAGTTTCTAACTGGGATATTTAATAATTTTTAGGACAAATTGTCCGTTGCGAAATAACTAAGTATGTGCCAATGACGTCACAATAGACAAAGTTGTGCGGTCGAGTCCCGCACTATGTAGCCGCATAGGCAGCTATGGGGGGGGGGTGCATCATAGTGAACTAGAGTTTCTAACTGGGATATTTAATAATTTTTTTCCTCAAAATGTCCACAGCGAATTAACTAAGTATATGCCAATGTCGTCACAATAGGCAAAGTGTGCGGGGGACCATCCTGTATTATGTAGCCGCAATGCTTTCAATATCTGACAACGCCATCATAGTGAACTAGAGTTTCGAATTGGGATATTTAATAATTTTTAGCTAAATCTGTCCACAGCCAAACACCTAAGTATGTACCAATGACGTCACTAAAAGCAAAGTTGTGCGGACGTAACCAGCACTATATAGTCGCATAGGCAGCTATATCTGACAACTGCATCATAGTGAACTACAGTTCCTAACTGGGATATTTAATAATTTTTCGCCCAAATTGTCCACAGCGAAATAACTAAGTATGTACCAATGACGTCATAATAGGCAAAGTTGTGCGGGCGCGTCCCGCATTATGCAGCCGCATAGGCAGCTATATCTGACAACTCCAACATAGTGAACTAGAGATTCGATCTGGGATATTTAGAAGTTATTTCCTCAAATTGTCCACAGCGAAATAACTAAGTATGTGCCAATGCATCACAATAGGCAAAGTTGTGCGGGCTCGTCCCGCACTATGTAGCCGCATAGGCAGCTATGTCTGACAACTGCATCATAGTGGACTAGAGACTTCGAACTAGGATATTTCATAATTTTTCGTTCAAAATGTCCATAGCGAATTAACTAAGTATGTGGCAATGACGTCACAATAGGCAAAGTTGTCCTGGCGCGTCCCGCACTATGCAGCCGCAGAGGCAGCTATATCTGGCAACTGCATCATAGTAAACTAGAGTTTCGAACTGGGATATTTGATAATTTTCGCTCAAATTGTCCATAGCGAATAAACTAAGTATGTGCCAATGTTCCCCCAATAGGCAAAGTTGTGCGGGCACGTCCAGCACTATGTAGCCGCATAGGCAGCTATATTGGACAACTGCATCATAGTGAACTAGAATTTCGAACAGGGATATTTAGTAATTTTTCGCTCAAAATGTCCACAGCGAATTAACTAAGTATGTGACAATGACGTCACAATCGGCAAAGTTGTGCATGCGCGTCACGCACTATGC
>QXVZ01003807.1:0-19540 GCA_008931825.1 Phallusia fumigata
GCATTAATGAACATAAAGTTAAAGAGTAGGCCCCGCCGTGCCTCCCTCGGACATGATTTCCGGTGCGCAGTAAGCAAAGTTGTGCCCCGCATCGATCGTCAGGTGGAGAACAAGCAAATATAGATCGCCCATTAGTTTGAACTACGTTTTTCGTTGCTTTCGTATGTGATATTATTCGATTCAGGAAATAAAGCAGTTGTCAGATCAAAATTACGTTTTTAACATACTAGGTGGTACGCGTCGAAATTGTTTTACCTCCAAGTGGTACGCAACCACAAAAAGGTTGGGAATCACTGAAGTACAAGTTGCTAAAAGCTGTTAAATATTAAGTCTAAATATTGTGGCATTGATGCATAGATTTTGTGTCACAACAAAAGTATAGTTCTATTTTTTGAGGTCCATGTAAAAAGCTAATGTAAATACCAAAATTATATAATATTCTTTGCTTTTTCTTTACAGTTTGTTGGAATAGACTTTACCAAAACCGTCCATGCCATTGAGTGCTCAGTGCTGGACCCAAAAGAAAAGACTTTCAAATTATCTTCAAAGAATGTAAGTAGACAATATTGAGTAACAAAATAATGGTATATAAAGTGGCCGTTGTGATCCTGGCTATGAAATGGGTGATTAAGGGGTGCTGAGAAGAGAAGGGGTGGATACCATAAAAACTGTCATGTAAATTTTAGTCATCATTTTCCCTTGTTTCTGTTTGCATGCAGTTCTAATGTGTCTGGTCATTTTGAGAATATGTTTTGTTGAGGGTGCAAAGCTAATGTTTGCTTATCAAAGGCAATGCATTGACATTGAATTGATTGGCCAAAAAGGTCAATGTTCAAGTCTTGCACAACACCGTTAACATTGATGTAATACATACTTGTTCGCACAGAGCAGGGATATCACAAGTTTATTTACAAGGTGGCAAAAATACAGGCACGCAAGTAGTAAATAGCTTTGACTTGTTACGACCTTGTGGCAGAAGTTGTCCATAGTTTTTTGCACTTGTGTAAAATGGCTTTTCTCTGTTACAGTATAACTTTATTGACTATATCATCGTTGATGAAACACTAACTTACACTCCTGATGAAAACGACCCGAATTCGTAAGTATAAAATTGTTGATGTAAATAAAATGGCTCTTGTTTGTTAGTGACAAGGTACCAATGTTTAAAATCATACACCTTAGTTTTGCAAGTTTTAATGTCTTTAGAAATTAAAAATTACATGTAATTGAGGCTTGCAACTTTTAAACCTAATTTGATTTTTTCCAGTACACGTCTAAGGCAACAATGGAAAATAACGTGTAAAAATTTGTCTTTTACTGGGTTTCTGGAAAATGCCATGGGAACCACTATGGTGTCTACTGCGGCTAAGGTAATTATACAACTTATTTTACAATCAATTGGGTATACTGTACTATCATGTGCGAACTACTGTTATAGTCGCATAGCAAACTGTTCTATAACTTTTGGGGAATTTGCCAAGGTTGTCGTATGTATTTAAAGATTACTAAAATAATTAAGAAAATGCACTGAAGATGGCAACAGCGATTGTCGAAATGTTTGCAATAAAATATGTTCACTAAATACAAGTTCTCTGGCAGATATGTTTTTAATTAAACTACTCTTTAAATCCGTATCTTGTGTTTATAATTAAGAAATTCTTTGAAGAAGTTTGTATGAATGTTTGATGTCACCATACTAATACTTGTTTACTACGAATTTTGACACCATGGTGATGACTAAGTCCGTGTGTTGTCAATTTTCTGCCAAATCTGTACCGGCTGTTTGTCATTGATGCATTTAGAGCTCAAACAATTGAAATACTAATTGACTCATAGCAACTAGAGAATCATAGAGACTGTTTATATTAGGCTCAAAGTTTGTATTACTTCTTGTTAGTGTGTTAGACTATCAAGTTTCACTTACTTATACTTTTTGGTCATATGTGAATATGTTTACACCTCTGTGGTTTGTTGAAATGTTTTGATAGATAGTTCGTTAACTACCTTGCATTTGTTAGGTCATAAGTTTTAATCCTGCTGCATGTTTTTGTATTATCTGAAACAAAACAGTTGAATGAGATTGATTTCATTAAAAAAAATAGTTGTTTGCTAAATGTTACCGTAACTGTATTTCTTTATTAAATGATTCTAAACCTTTTGCCGTGAAGGACTTATCATTTCTTTCACGGGAAAAAAAGTTCGAGAAACACTGCCCAAAATCAACCAAACACTAACTTACACTTTACCTTTTTCCAAAGTCTGCATAAAAAATGTTCTGTGTAGGGGGCGTTTGCTAATGAGTATATGCTTTTAGAAAGGGCGGCATTGAAAAATTTTTAGAAGCATGGCTGAAATACAACCAAAAGCTAACGAACTTAAATTTCAGGGTCGGCAGGGTGTCGAGTTCGTCATCAACCAAGTGCGTGAGGAGATGGAACGTCTCACTTCGTCTCCAGCGATCGGCGAAATGCAACAAATCGCTGCCAATACCTTAACCAATGTCCAGCAGAGCATAGGCGACATGGGTAAAAAATGGGAGGAAACCCTCCACGACGAACTGCAAGAGTTTATCAAGAATCCAAGTTTGATAACTGAGAGTGTGGGCAAGTGACATCCCCTTGCTCTGTCCTGTACTGTATTTTTTTACGTTTTTTGTTGGTTTGTCTTTTCGTTTCTTTCGCTTTTCGTGTTATGCAAAAACTAGGAAATTCAAACTTTTGAGCTGTGGTATTAGATTAATGCGTTTTTTTGCTTAGGCTTGTACAACACTGATGTTTCATGATCGACCGGATGTTATAGATCCAATACGCAAATTTAAGCCCAAAACACACTGACGTAACAAGGTTTGCACATGATGGCAGTACGGTACGATACGTTTTAAGTTGTGCGTGTCACGTCTCCGTTACGGAAGGCGTACGGCACCACCGTACCGTACTTTTGGGCGATTTTCGCTGCGTACCGTACTGCTATCTATTGTAAATAATGGGAAACAGTGCGGTGCAAAACGAGTCGACCGTACCACGTACCTTGCTGTGAAGGGCGTACCGTAACACCTTACCGTGATTTTGACCGCACCGTACAGCCATCCAAGGTTGTTACACAAAAACCAAATCAACCTACCAACTAACTTCACGTCACGATAGTACCCGAACATTTTTCCAGTATACTTCCACGCTGTAGGTTTTTGGTGCTGTAAACATCAACATCGTATGCAGCTGCGGGCTTTCCTTAAACCAAACGTCGAGTGTTTCCTTACCTGAATTGCCCCAATACATTACTGCGCCACGTCCCGTATTTTGTTTTGCACTTTAGTACAATTTCTAATTTATTCAGCGTTTCGGAAGCAACGCGTGTTTACAAACTAGGAGTTATTTTGTGTTTTGTGCTTCTAAGTTAGTCGATAAGCAAAGAAATGAGCCTGTTTTTGCAGTACAAAAACGGGAACGTTTTCTTCAATTTTCGTTTTACCAGAAAAATATATCTATACACCTTTATGCGTTTGAATAACGTAATGTGATGAACACCCTGGTTTTTGCATTATTTTCCCCTTTTTTTACAAACTTTATTTCTTGTCTAGTGATGTGTTTAAGTTATTTTGAAATGTTTCAAATACAAGACGGTTAAGTTACAAATCTTCCTGGTTCCCGATACTAGGGCTCAAGAATTTAATCCTTTGACAGAATTTTGTTTAACCATTGAATTCGGAAATACAGCCATGACGTATGTGTTCCATGAACGTTGTGCCTGTTTTGGCCTCTTTGCTGCCATTTGACGGGTGAACTTTTTTGATCGTGATTACCCTTCTGGAGTTTTAATTGTGTGCCTTGACATTCGAGCGCGCCTTGCGACGTGGCGTGCTTCTTCACTGCTCCTCTGATTGGTCAGTGGCATTTCGCGCCCAATTAGTTGAAAACGCAGCAGACCGAACTAAAAACCGAAAATTTCGGTCATTATTTGTTGACGCTCTTGGAAGAAGCACGCTTTTGACCAAGGTATGTATGCTGACTGTGAATAATACGCATAGACGCCGGCACGCAGGGGCTCCTGGAATTCTGAAAACTGTACTTCAATAATTTTATCTGTATCAAAAATCTTATGTATGAAAAAGTATGCATGCATTAAAATTTGCCCCCTTTTGGAAAATTTTTTGCCGGCGCCCTTGCTGATACGTTAAAGTCTGTAATAGTGGCAAGTTGTTCAATATACTCTTTGTGCCAATCTGAACCATGGCTCGTGGTGCACACTGTTGCGTTGTAATCAATATAGTTTATACTGGCCTTCGCAGAAACGATTGAAAAAATAATCTAGTACGCGGCATTTGTAATTAACATCCACTCCTGTAAATCGTTACTTGTACTTTGTCAGACTCTTACCTAATGTTAAATAGAACACAACCTTTGAAAAAGGCCTGTACATTATGTTTAATCCGTTCTTGTGTGGCCGTTTCGCTTAGTTGGTTGTGTCCTTACATCCACAACGATTCCAAACATATTTTTCTGAAGAGGGTCGCTAATACTGTGATACGGGAATAACCCGATAAGCGGTTTATGTCGATTGTTATGTATCACGCTTAATTGCCTTGTTTCTAACCGTTAAAAAACTTTTAGAGATTTTTTGGTGCAGTTTTGGTAAATACGCGAAGTTTTTGCCAGTTTAATCCCCATTTAAGCATATATTTGCCTCTGGGTAATTTGTCCTAGCCGTTTGTCTTAAACACTAATGTCGTTAATTTTGTTTTAGTCGATGTATTGTTTCTGGATTGAGAGAAAGGGGCGTTCGTGAACTCGGTTGTAGCGCAACTTCTCCGTCGACTCGGATGGGAAGCGTTGGATCAGAGTTGTACTACGAAAGAAAGTCGTATAAGAATGAAATATACCACTTTCGGCGTAACAGCGTGGTAACCGACGTAACAGCGTGTTTGTTCATGTCAATGTACGAAAAGATGCAGTTAAGTTTGCTGCGAGGTAAGTTACATTCACGTTACTGCGCTTTCGTTGCTAAATCCTAATTAAATTTTTGAAATGTGCTGAGTAATTGCCAACCACAAGCTTCATTTTGTTTTCTTTGCTTTGCAACAAAACCAGAAAACATTGATTGTCCAAATATCTAAGACGGAGACGAGGTCTAAATCTGCTGTTAACGCGCCAAAAATGATTTATAAACTCAATTTCATGTCAAAATCACTAACGGCGACCTAAACATTTTTAGTTTCAAATACTTAGTTTTTGAACAATGCAAAAAACCTTCTTCAGCTTCCGGCAATCACTCAGATGTTACAACAAGCGCCATTCAAATTACACAACGTCGCCACAATTTGACCGGTAGGCGATGTAATGCTTTGCCTGTCGCAACTACTGAAACTGCTCCAAACGCATCTTACTAATTGGTGCAATACGTTCAGCCATTGGCCGGACAAAGAGCGCGCCAATGACGTTTCAAAAACGAGCGTTTTGANTAAGTTGATCCGTATTACCACGCTTTCGTTGCAAAATTGAGCTTTGTAGCTAATTTAAAATATACTGAATAATTGCAAACCAAAAGCTTCAAAACATTAAATTTCGTTCTTGGTTTATTCTAGCTTTGTAAAAAACGAAACAATATTTGTCTTTGTCCAAGTAACTAAGACTTAGGCGAGCTCCACGATTTGCTGTTACACGCAAACAAGTAATTTACAAACTTAAATACATGATAAAAAGGCTATAACGACGACCTAAAGATTTTGTTTTAAATGCGCGCATTCTTAACAATGTAAAACACCTTCTCCAGCTTCCGGCAAACACTGTGATGTCACAAGCGCCATTCAAATCACACCCACGTCACGCCAATTCGAACGACAGGCAATGAAGTGGTCTGCCTCCAGCAACTAATCAAACTGCTCCAAACGCAAGTCACTCATTGGAGCGTTTTGATTAGTCAAAAAAAGAAAAAAATGAAGCCACGTAGACCTTGCTGGTGCGGTGCTTCATTTTTCTTTTGCAACTCGAGATGAAGGTAGCGACGTGAAGGGATCAAGACGACCAACACGCGGAAACTATTGAGGTGATTTATTGTTGTAAATCAGTTTTTAGGTGTCGATAGAAAAGTAAACTGGGGTGCACACTAGTTTGCTTTTGAGTCGATACCGAAATGTAATTTGTTGTTTTGTAAGTTTGAATAGCTTATCAAATACACGGTACTGTGTTGGATCATTTGGTTTCAGGTCAGCATAAGATTCACCGCATTACCAGACTGTACGATTGTGATCCTTGCATTTAAACTTGAAACAAGAGGGCTTTAATGATACTCCTTTGTGCAGAGGGAAACAGGCAAGTAAAAATTGGTCATACAACTAGCATTACATTCAATTTGTTTTTAATCGAGCATGCGAGGAGAGTTTAATGTCCACTTTACCTGTCTTCGCATTTTATTGATGACACATTTAAATGTTGTTAAGTAGGTTAAATATCGCGTTGAATTCCATGTACTGCTTCCTTTTCTTTCAGAAAAAGAAACGAAAATGGAGAACTTTGAACCTGTCGATGAGGCTCTGTTGATACACGTCGCAATGTGCTATACTGTACGATAATATAAACTGTTGCTACACAGGCAACACACGTAGCGCCATCGGAACCTTTAAAATGTAGAAACCTCGTCAAAACGGAAGAAGAGGGCATCATGATGACACATTTAAATGTTGTTATAAAACAAATCGTCTATACGGAAGAAGAGGTCTTCGCTAAAGTTCATTAAAGTGCAGCATGGGACTGAAGTGAAAGCAGGCCAGTAGAATTTGATTATCTAACTCGCATTAAATTCAAATTTATATTTTAAGTCAAGCATGGGAAGACAGTATAACGTGCACTTATCCTGTCTTCGCATGTTGACACATAAAAATGTTGTGAACTGGGTAACATGTCGCAAAGAATTCCGTGTAGTAATTTTTTCGCAGAAAATCCAAGCGCAGGGTATTGCATTCGGATGCGAGAAAACAAGATGGAATAGAGGTGATATTTAAATTAGGTTACTCTATTGCTGTTGTCATCCCGCCGTAATTCATGTTAAGTAGGCTGTACGATCCCACTAACACACCTTTAAGTGTATTTTTAAATTTGCTTTTGTGCGCAATGACAACTTTCATCTTTCAGGTTTTGTGTAGATACAAAAATGCTAAACTTATCTTTTTAAAAGCAACCTACTTAATAGTACAAATATATTGTGTTTTAGTAAAGCGGTAAAACGTCTTTTTGGTGCATAATTGACGATTCTGTAAAGTAACGTTTACAGTATACCTGTTAGTTTCGTTGCAGGTGTGGTTACAGACGATTGCGGAATATCAAACTGATGGCAAACGCTGCAACAACAAAATCAGTGTAGGAATCTGGTTGATCCACATCATCGTGAATAGGAGCATCACATGCCAAAATGTAAGTAAACAACCGTCCAGTGATGAACATGTGCTTCGATACCTATTAATTTCGGTGTTCTTAAGAATGCTTGTCGTGTTCATTCCGTCTTGGCAGGTTTGACATGAATTTTCCATTGTGTTTAACGAGACGTATATTGCAGTAATTGACGAAGACTAACCGGGGTGCACACTGTTTAGTCTTTGCGACATGATTGGCACGAGCATAAAGAATATTTTTCAGGCGCTGGAATGTTTTTGTTTCAGGAACTTCTCATCAGAATTTGGGTGGAGACCTTTTTCGTCTGAAAGGTTGCTGGAATTCTCGATTACACAAACGGCTCAACTCAATGCTCAACGAGGTAATTAGCTATAGTCAAGTAATTTGCCGATTTAATTAGCGGGCTAAATTTAAAAATGTTCGATTTACGAATTTGATTGTTGAAGACTAACCAGGGTGCACCCTGCTTAGTCTTCGCGATATGTTTTTGATGAATGGTTTACAAGTGGTGGTTGAATCGCATTTTCTGTCTCTGTATGTTTTTGTTCAGGAACTATGATCCTTACCGCTGTCGAGGAAATTAAGTAATTGGATGGACTATTTTTGTCTGTGAGACTGATGGAAACGGCGATTCCACAAACAGATAAGTGCTCAATAAGGTAATAGACAAGTATATTACCGATTTAATCTAAAGCACCCAAGTTGAAAATGTTTGTTTCACAATAATTTTTTTATTTTAAATATGATAGCTGAAGGCCAACCATATTTCCGATATTTTGTGTTTCAAGAACTTTTCTTAACTTTGTTCATTAGATTTTTCAACTGAACTTTCCTCCTTAGTACAAGATTTGTTTTTTTAGTTGAAAAGTCGTAACATTGGTCAAGCAGTCAGATCGACCAACAGGTAATTAATTAAATTTTGTACATTACCGGTTTAAGCTTATGTTAGGATAAATTACTTAATTAACCACATTGTTTAACCTTTGTAATGTTTTGCAATATAATTTGAGTATAGAAATGAATTAGGGTTTTTCTATGTTTTTGATTTAGGAACTTAGGTCTTGCCGCTGCCGAGCATAATCGGGATTTGGATGGAGAACATTTTGGTTTATACTCCGATTCCACAAAGGACTGAATGCTCAACGAGGTAACAAACTGTAGTCAAGTCCATTACCGATTTTATCTAGCGATCCCAAATCAAACCTGATCGTTTAAATCAAAGCCTTCGCGATATGTTTGCTGCATGGTTTGGGGGTGATATTTTTTGTTTCAGGAATTTTTATCCACTTTGAGAGCTATTTGAAAGGAGACTTTCGTAGAATGCCTGTTCATAAACTAGCATTGGGTACAATTCTTAAAACACAATGGCTGTTCCCTTCCATCCACAACGATTCCGAACAATTTTTTTGTAAAAAGAGGGACGCTAATAGTGGGATCCCCAAATAAACCTTAAGCGATTTATGTCAATTCTTATGTATGGCGCCTAACTGCATGGTTTTGATCATGTGATATTATTGCATCCAAAAAAATGTTACAAACCAATTTTTTGGCGTAATTTTGTTGAAAACGCGACATTGTCAGTAAAAATCTTTTTTTTTGTCAGTTTTAACTCTAACCGTTGTCTCGAACACTAATGTCGTTTATTTTTAGTCTATGTATTATTTCTGGATGGCCAGCAAGGGGCGTTTGTGAACTCGACTGCAACGCCGATCGAAACGTTGGATCAGAGTTAGTCTACGAAAGAACGAAAAGTCGTGTACAGATGATATGAAATGCAGAAATGCGACAGTTTCAATTTAAACGGCAGATGCGGGTTTGTTCATAGCGATGAAAACGGAAGGATGCAGTTAAGTTGTTGCGAGGTAAGTTACGTTCACTTTACTACGCTTTCGTTGTCAAATCCTAAATGAACTTTGTAGCTAATTTGAAATATGCTGAATAATTGCAAACCACAAGCTTCAAAGTATTCAGTTTCTTTTTTGATTTATTCTAGCTTTGCAAAAAACAAAACAAATTAAGTTTAGTTTATTCTAGCTAAAAATAATAAAACAATATGTTTTGTTGTCCAAATAACTAAGACCCAGACGAGGTCCACGATTTTCTGTTGACAAAAAGTGCAAAAAAGTGTTTAAAATGCAAAAAAACTTCTCCAGCTTCCGGCAAGCATTCTGATGTCCGGCAAGCATTCGACCGCCAAGCAATGAAGTGTTTTGCCCGCCGCAACTACTGAAACTGCTCCAAACACATCTTACTAATTGGTACAAAAAATCAGCCTTTGGACAGGTGAAGAGCGCGCCCGCGACGTTTTTAAAGCGAGCGTTTTGATTGGTCGAAAAAAGAAAAAAATGAAGCCACGTAGCCCTTGCGCGTTCTGTGCGCCATTCTTCTTTTGCAACTCGCGTCGAAGGTAACGCTGTAAAGAAGAACAGCCCAAACTAACAAGCTGAAGCTATTGAGGTGATTCCATTGTTGTAAATTGACTTTTTAGGTATATAGGTACAAAAATAAACTGGTTTACTTCTGTATCGATACGGAAACGTAAATTGTGATGTTTGTTTAAACAGCTTTTAAAATGTACGATACTGCTGTTGAATCATTTCGTTTGAGATTCGCGTCGGGCTTAGATTCACTGCATCAGCTGACTGCTCGATTGTCATCCGTGAATTTGAACTCGATTTTAATGATATTCCTTTGTGCAGAGTGAAACAGGCAAGTAACAGTTGATCTTCCATCTAGCATCGAAATCATATAGTTTTAGGTCGAGCATGGGAAGACAGCATAACGTGCACTTATCCTGTCTTCGCATGTTGACACATTAAAATGTTGTGAACTAGGTTGCAAATCGCGTTGTACTGCTTCTACTTTTTTTAGAAAGAGAAAAGTCTTGTACATTAAAGTGCGAGAGAACCAAGGTTGAAGACACTGCTGCGTCAATTTAATGTGCTGTTACGCTACGATAACATTTTGCTTTTTGCTTTACAAGTAACACAACGAAAAAACGTTTATAACGTGCGGCTACTGGAACATTTAAACTAAAGAAACCTCGTCTATGTGGAGAAGGAGGTCTTTGATGAAGTTCCTTGACCTGCAACGTGGGACTTGACAGAAAACATACACGGTAAAGTTGATCCTTCAACTAGCATTAAAATCAATTAGTTTTAGATCACGCATGGGAAGACAGTATAACATGCACTTATCCTGTCTTCGCATTCGCAGGACACTAAGTTGCAATGAGGCCAAAAAAACATCGTCCACACGGAAGAAGATGTCTTCGTTTGAATTCATGAAAGTACAACATAAGACTACACAGGAAACAGGCGAGTAGAAGTTGATTATCTAACTAGCATTAAAATCAAATATTTAGTTTATTTTTAAGTCCAGTATGTACAGTATAACGTGCACTTATCCTGTCGTTACATGCTGACATACTTGAAAGTTGTTTGTGAACTGGATTTCATGCCGCATTGAATTCCTGGTACTAATTTATTTTGCAGAAAATACGGAAGCAGATTTATGTTCGTATTCTCGTAATCGGGTGCGAGAAAACAAGATGGAAAGAAGGTGAAATTTTAATCTAGTTACTCTATTTTCGATGATGTCCCGCTGTAATTCATGTCAAACATACAGTCCCAGTAGGTGCTTAAATTGATAGTGTGTGCAATGAAACAATCTTCCATCTTTTAGCTTGTGTTTTCTTTGTTTTGGTAATATGATAAAACGTTTGTTTGCTGCATAACTGACGATTCTGTAAATTGACGTTTACAGCATACCTAGTTTGTAGTTAATTCCTTCTGAGGCTCAACAAGCTAAGAGCCAAATTTGCGGCAAAACCATGTATCCTACTTTGTGCTGCATTTAAATAGACTAGAAATTCCAACGTAAGGTGACTACCTTTGTAACGAACTTACTGATGCCGCAGATTTTTGTCAATTTTTTTCCAACGGCTAAACAGCACCTGTATTCGGTAAGCGCGGAAAAAACGAAGCATAGGATTATTGTGCACGCTGTTAAAATGTCGCGTTTTGCTATTAGTAGCTTCTACAATACGCAGTTGGCAAAGTTGCATTCAGTCAATACCAAGCACTAACCAATAGTGCCTTAAACATTGAGCAAAACTAAAGCCATAATAATCTTTAACGCGTGAATGGGATCTTACTTCTAATATTTTCAGCTTGGGATGATCTTTTACCACTCTTAGTTTCGTTGCAGATGTGCTTTTTGAAGACGATAACGGAATATCAAACTTATTAAACAAGTTGCACTTACAAAATCATTGAAGGAATCTAAAAGCATCACATGCCAAATGTAAGTAAACAACCGTCAAGTGATGACCATGTGCTTCGGTAACTGTGAATTTAGATGTTGGAATCATGTCGGTGCTTGATGCATTTTGATCTGTCTTCAAATGTTTAACATGTGGTATTTTATTGTTTTGTAGAAGGCGTATATTGAAGCGAAGAAGCAAAGTATGTGATTGGCGAAGGTTAACCAAGGTGCACACTGTTTAGCCTTAACAATGTATTTTTGATGTATGTTTGCGAGAGAACGATGATTTCCATTTTTCTGTCTCCAATATTGTTTTGTTACAGAAACTTTTCTCGAGTGGACTTTCTTGGCATGGGATGTGATTCTTCAGTTAAAATGCCTGAAAATTATTGATGCAGCCAGCTCGTCCAACAGGTCAGCCTACAGGCACAATACCAGTTTAAAATTTTGTCAAAAACAATTTCTAAAACAGAATGTGATTGATGAAGGCTAGCCAGGGTGCACACTGTTTAGTCTTTATCATGTGCCTTTGCGATATAGTTTGCAAGAGTATAGAGGTGAACTTGCATTTTTCTGTCTCTGGTATGTTTTTGTTTCAGAAACTTTCGCCTTACTGCTTTTGGGGTAAATCGGGATTTGGGTGAATACTGTTTGTGGCTGCAACACTGCTCAACAAGGTAATAGACTGTATTCAAGTGCATTTCCAATTTAATTTAGCTGGTCTAATTAAAGAATGTTTGGAATATGTTTTTGCCGCATCCCAGAGATTGCAAGTAAAAGATGAATTGTGTATTTTTGACTCGCATATTTTTCGTTTCAGGAGCTTTTAACATCTCTGTTGAGGGGTTTGGAAAGGCATTATGTTTCTTTGTGTGTAAGATGTTTGTTCATGCAGAGGAAACCTGGACTGTGGTCGAGCAGTCTGCTGGTGCAACAGGTAATTACCTTTGGCCAGTCTGATTGAACATTACCAGTTAAAACTTTTGTTGGGAATAATTTCGTTTAACACTTTGTAATTGGTAAAGGCTAAACAGAGTGCACACTGTTTCGTCTTTTCCATATGATTTGGCGGTATGATTGGCCAAAGTATTGAGATGTATTTTCATTTTTGTATCTCCGGTATGTTTTTATTTCATGAACTTTGGTCTTATCGCTGTTGAGGGAAAATCAGGATTTATGACGAGAAAATCTTTGGATAAAATCGCCGACTCCTCGAACGGCTGAATGCTCAATAAGGTGATTGACAGGGGTAGCAATTAATTCAAAAATGTAACTCGAAATTTGTCTAATGAAGGCAAACCAGGGTGCACACTGATTAGCCTTCGTGATATGATCTACTGTTTGGTTTGCTAGAGTATAGAGATGAACTTGCACGTTTCTGTCTCTGGTATGTTTTTGTTTTAGGAACATTGCTCTTTTTTCCGCTGTCGAGGTAAATGAGGAATTGGATGGACACCATTTTATATGCAAGATTACTGGAATCTCCGACTTCACAAACGGCTGAATTTTTCAACAAGGTAATAAACTGTAGTCAACTCAATCTAGCGAGTTTGATTCAAAAATGTTAAATTTGTTTTGCCTTTTTTGTTCTAAATTTGATTGCCAAAGGCGAACCAGGGTGCACACTGTTTAGCCTTGACGATGTGTTTTGCTGTATGACTTGCATGTGGAAAATGAATTGCTTTTTCTGTCTCGGATTTTTTTTTGTTTCATGAACTATTCTTATCTTGGTTGAGGGAAAGTGGACATTGTGTTTTGGTATGAAAGATGTTTCTCCAATTTAAATGCCTTGACTGTGGACAAGCACCCAGCTCGACCAACAGGTAATTTAATGTAACCAGGCCGCCAGCACATTACCGGTTTGAATCTGCGATAAGAACAATTTCTTACAATGCAAAGTGTTTGGTGAAGGCTAACGAGGGTGCACACTGGTTAATCTTAGCACATGCTTTTGCGATATGATTTGCAAGAATATAGGGATTAGCATTTTTCTGTCTCTAGTATGTTTTGTTGCAGGTAATTTTCTCTCACCGTTTTCGTGGGAAAATCGTAATTGGGGTGGAGATTTTTTTGACTTTTTTTATTGAAAATAAATTTCAAAATGTAATTGCTGAAGGCGAACCAGTGTGCACACAGTTTATCTTTGGGATATGCTTTTATGGGTCCCCTTCCTGACGGGGTCACATTTTGTTTTCACCCTGTTTGTATTGTTTTTTTAGTGTGTTCTTCCGCTAGCCAAGACAGAATACATCATTTTTAAAACGTTTTACATGCTGTCACACACCACAAACGAAAAGTTTTTGTGATGTTAAGGTTACGTAAGTGAAAATGACGTTTGGGGTTCAGTGGATGGTGGTTCAAGTCGCGGTTGGCACCAACTAAATGAATAGGAGGTTGGCTTGCGGCCCCCTCTAGTGGTCAACTGTTAAACAATTTCCACTTGGGATGAAATTTGAAAAGATTTTAGATTGGGCCTTGTGGTGTAGCGACTACTTTTTACCCTATTCCCCCAGCGGTTACCCCACTAGCTGTTCAAAAGGGGTCAAATTACCCAAACAATGTTTAAATTAGGTGCAATTTGGGCAGTTTGTATAACATGACATAGTGGTGCAATAATTTCTGTGCTATTCTGTACAGCATCAACTTTTTTCTTGGCATGGAAGATGTTTCTCCAGTTGAAATGCCTGAACAGTGGCCAGACAGCCAGCTCGCCCAACAGGTAATTAACTGCAGACAGCCCATTGTCGCTTGAAACATATGTTAGGAATAAGTTCTCACACTGCCGCTTTAAACGTATGTTTGATTGATAAAGGCTAACCAGAGTGCACACTGTTTAGCTTTTGTCATCTACCTTTGCGTAATATAATTTGCAAGAGTTTGGAGATGAACTTGCATTTTTCTGTCGATGGTATATTTTTGTTTTAGGAACTTTCGTTTTACCGTATACGAGGCAATATCGGGGATTTGGGTGGACACAACTTTTTTTTTCTTAAGATAGATGGTATCGCCAACTTCCCCAACGCCTGAATGCTTAATAAGGTAATTGACAGTGGTCTCATAGATTGCCGATTTAATTTAGCGGGATAAATTTAAAAATGTTCTCTTTACAATAAATTTCTTTTATTGCAGAAGGCGAACCAGGGTGCACACTGTTTAGCCTTCTCGATATGTTCTTGCTATATGGTTTGCAAGTAAAAAATAAACTGCATTTTTCTGTCTCGGATAAATTTTGTTTCAGTAACTTTTCTGACTTCTGTTGAGGAGAATTGGGAAGTGGGCGTTTTCTTGGTATGGAAAACGTTTCTTCGGTTGAAATGTCTGGAGAGTGATCATACAGCCAGCTCGTCGAATAGGTAATGTCGGTTTAAACGCGCAACCTGAGTGCAACTGTTCAGTCTTTTGTCACATGCCTTATGATTATGAACTTTTACTGTCTTTGGTATTTTTTTGTTTCAGGAAATTTGGTCTTACCACTATTCTCGGGTGCACATTGTTTAGCTTCGCGATGCATTTTCCTGTATGGTATCCAAATCGTATTTTCTATTTGTCATATCTGTGAGATTGATGGAATCGCCAATTCAACAAACGGATGAATGCTCAACAAGGTAGTTGACTGTAACCAACTATATTGCCGATTTAATCTAACGCGCCTATTTTAAAACTTGTCGTTGTACAGTAAATTTCTTTTTTCGATTTGATTGCTGAAGGCCAACCAGGGTGCACACTGCTTAGCCTTCGTGATATGTTTTTGCAACATGGTTTGAATGTGAATGACGAAGTGCAGTTTTCTGTCTCTGAAATTTTGTGTTTCAGGAGCTTTTCACATCTTTAAGTGGAATTTGGAAGGGGACTTTCTTTCTTGACATGGAAGTTGTTTCTCCAGTTGAAATGCCTTGACAGTGATCAAGCAGCCAGCTCGTCCAACAGGTAATTAATGAAGAACATTGCCGCTTTAAGCTTATGTTAGAAACATTCAAGGCTAACCAAATTGCACATTAAAACTAAATGTAAACATGCATGCCCACTAGCGCTATCATGCGAACGACCACATTTCAAACAAATAACCGGCAGAGTGCATGCGAAAGAAAGTGTTCAGCGGGCGGCAGATCATCACGTTCGTAGTCCAGGCGCTTGTTCCGAAGAAAACCGACTGGTAGAAGTAAACGTTAAACGCGGTGCCGTCGAGCGACATGAACGCCCGCAAGCAAGCGTTAGAAATCAACAAAAACATGATGATGTCACGGAGCCTGAGCCTCAACGAATCAGAACGCGCCACGCGAGTTTCTAAAGCAATTTTAGGAATCGATTGCTTCGCCAGCGGTTTGGGTACTTCGGTATTTTCCGCAATTTCCACGATCTCGCCATTTCGAACCTCCAGCCTCGGTGTTACGTCATCGATTTGCGCGTAGCCCTCGTCCGTTATTTTATGTGTCTGGTATCTTTTTGTTTCAGAAACTTTGGTCTTACTGCTGTCAAGGTAAAACCAGGATTTGGTGCAGACTATTTTCTCTGTAAGATTCGTGGAATCCTCAATTGATAAATGGTTGAAAAGCCTAGTCAGTCGTTAAGCAGCCAGCTCTTCCAACAGGTAATTAACCGTTAGCCAAGCAAAATGTCGCATTAAACTTATGGCAGGAACCATTTCTAATGACACAGTTTGTTTGGTGAAAGCTACGAGGGTGCACACTGTTTATTCTTAGCGATATAGTTTTTATATTCGGAAAGACTGCATTTTCTGTCTCAAATATATTTTGTTTTAGGAACTTTTCTCGTCTCTGTTGAGGAGAATTCGGACGGCAACTTTCATTCTGAGCATCAGGGGAGCTGTTTCTTTAGATGAAATGCCTGAACAGTCCGGCAGCCGGCCAGCTCGTCCAACAGGTAATTAACTGTAGTCGAGTAAATTATCGCTAAAACTCATGTTAGGAACAATTTCTTAAAACACTAAATGTTTGGTGAAGGCTAACCAGGGTGCACACTGCTTAGTATTCACCACATGCTATTGTGATATACCTGAGTAGCTTGTAGAAATAAATTTACATTGTTCTGTCTCTTGTATATTTTTGTTTCAGAAACTTTGGTCCTGGATTGTCCTGGGCGTTTGTCTCAAACACTAAATGTCGTTTGTTTCGTTTCTGTCGATGGGTTGGGAGAAAGGGGCGTGAACTCGGCTGTCATGCAAACCCCTGCGTCGATAGGAAGCGTTGGATCAGAATTGGTCTACGGAGGAAAAACGTGTATGGATGAACTGAAATACAGAAATGCGGCAGGTAAGAAGATTAAGTTTTTGTTTGTGTCGATGTAGAGATAAAGGCAGTTGAGTTTGTTTGGAGGTTAGTTGCACCATAAAATTTATTTACTAACGTTTTTGTTTTGTGCATATTTCTGCGCTTTCGTCGCCAACTCTAGTAGAACTATTCGCTGGATTAAGGGTTCAACCTCGTTTTGTTCTATCCTTGATTAGTTATCCAAATCAGTTTGTGCTCGAAACTGTGGCACGTATAAAATGTAGTAAATATTAAATATCTAAACCAATGGTTCCCAACCTTTTTGGTGCATTTTCCCCATTGCCTTTTTGGGAACTTTTCATTTCTCCCCTACTAGACAAGAAGTGACAATTAAAAATTGGACACCACTAATGAAAACTGTCAATTAGATGTGGACGAAGTACAAAATCTTCTGTTAACGCATAAAAGTTGTTTATTAACACAAATGCATGATCACAACACTTACGACGTACCAAAATTTTTGTTTTAAACACATGTGGTCTTAACAGTGCTAAACACCTCCTCCAGCTTTCGGCAAGTACTATGGTGTCACAAGCGCCAATCAAATCCTCACGCAAATTCACTCGCCAACTGTTTAGGCGCTTTGCCTCCAACAACAAACCACCACGTTTCGAGAGCAAGCGTTTTGATTGGTCGAAAAAAAAGAAAAAAGGGCAACCCACGTGAATTTGGCGTGGCGATGTGTCATTCTTCATTTGTCAGCGGTGTTGATGGGACGTTGTAAAGGAAAACTAGTCCCAATCGGAAAATATACAGGTAAAGTCATTGTTGTAAATATATTTTTCGTTGCTGGCGTAGAAGTAAATTAGGGTGCACACTAGTTTGCTTCTGAAATATGTATTTTGTTGGGTAGTAAGTCACAACTCACCAAATGCACGATACTGCTGTTAGATTATTTGTTTCAGATCCTCGTACGGCTTGTGAATAATGCTTCCAGACTATCAACTGATTGCTCGAGCGCCGCTCGGACATTTTTTTTGGAGAAACATTTTTCAAGATTATACCTAAAACAGGCCAGTAAATTTTAAAATTTACTAAAATCTAACTTAACGACTGGTATTCTGTTAAATTTGATGACTAGCATGGAAGACAGTATAACGTGCACTTATCCTGTTTTCTTATGCTAACAAATTTTTATTAATTCTATTAACTAGATTACATATGACACAGAACTCCTTGTACTTTTCCCTGTTTTTTTGCAGAAAAATAACAGAAAGAGTTCGTATGTATTTTAGTGGAAGAGAACAAGGATGCAAAGGACAGTGGCTTCAGACAGGTTGGTTTGTTAGTTTTGTATTTTAATTTTTTGTCCAGGCCAAAGTACTGTAAGACGTATAAAAGCGCGTCCTTAATTCTTTACGTGTAATGACAATTTGGCTAAGTGTGTATTCGTACTGTCATAATGTTTCAGCTTTAGTTTGGATGAAACTTCCACAACTGGTAGATATAATGACGGAGTTGTGCCTTCTGTTTCGTTTGACCCTCATATCTCCTGTGATTCTCCTGCTAACCTCAAAAGAGTAAAACGTTGTTTAAACGTTGTCCAAACTGGATGTAACTTGGACAGTTTGTAGAACATGTCATTGTTGTGCACCAATTGCTTTGTTTAACGCTAAAGCTGACATGCATCCAGAAAAATGCATGTTGTACTACTTTGCATTTGTGAGGATTCATGCGTTTCTGCCTGCAGAAACAATCATAGCGTAAAAAGCTGAAGTAACTATAAGACCCACGATAAAATAATGTAGGAATACATTTTTTGTTAAATTGGCCAAAGGTCACTGCGGGTCAACCTATTGGTTTATTATTATTATTTTTGTTTCCAAGCTCTTTAGTTTAGACATGCTAATCTTAATGCATGGAAATTTAAAACGTAGATATTTAGGGTGCTTCTCATTAGTTGTTTAAAGTTTCATTCTGATCGGCTCAGCAATTATCCCAACCCTGACTGCCCTTGCCCAAAACGCAAAACGACGCGACTTGAGTTCCCGAGCAAAGCGGCGCAACGCTCAGCTGTTGGTTTATGTGACGGCTACTTCAAATTCAAACAGGCATTTACTCGGGGCGGCCAGTTGCGTTTTTTGTTGGCTATTATTAAGCTGTAATTGCGCAGTGGTAACCTCAATACGTTTGCTCTATGGCGATGTAGAAGACAGTGCGTCGTTTTCGTTATTATTCCCGCTACTTCGCTACCATAAGATCAATATGCACCATAGCGAGTGATTGTCATGTTTTATGACAGACGCAGCTTAGCGGTTGATATTACACTATTGCATAACGTGATTGCGTAGTGGTAATCGAAATGCGTTTGCTTTATCACGCTGTAAACGACGGTGCGGCACAATAAGTCTGCTTTTTCCTTTAATTGCATGTAAGCTTATTCTTAGTCTTTCAGAAGGCAAAACCTTGTTTTTGCATGTGTATTGCATCACTAAAACCGCTTTGGAAAAGGTGGTTTACCGTTTGTTGCTGCGGCTTGGCTAAAGGTCACTGCAGGTCTACCTATTGGTTAGTGTGGCTGTAGGGATCATGCTTGTAAATGCGCTCTTACGATTCGTTCTGATTAATATTAGGTAAAATATGAAATAGTTTTTGACATATTGT
>QXVZ01003808.1:0-18718 GCA_008931825.1 Phallusia fumigata
TGACGAGGTGAAGAAACGCGGTTCAACGATTAGTTGAGTGTGCACCAGCACATCCGCAAGGCGTCTGTCGGCTGTAAAGAAAACCACACAAAACCTTTTTTTCGGTTAAACTCGTTTTCTCCTCCGGCAGAACAACCCCTTTCTCCTTTCTACTTTAATTGTACTTTCGTCAAAAAACATTTTTTAACGTGATTGCCCTCGTTTCACGGTTCCTTTCACAAGGAAAACTTGCGACCCATATGGGTTTAGAACCAACAACCTTGTGAGTGTCGGACAGTTGTACAGCTTTTTGCTACAACCTTTGCTCGTTATAGTCCCGATGTAGCTTGATTTGCAGCCATATACCTACCTCTGTAGGTACCGTCTGCCTTAAGTATTTTCGTCGTTTTTTCATGAAACAGAGCCCTTGCCTGTGTCTTGAAATTTTCAAGCTCATCAGTTGTGGGTGGTACTAAAAAGAGGCAGTTTTATAAAAACGAAAGTTTTCCCTGTGTCCAGTGCCAGATTTAGGTACAAGTTAAGCAAAATAGAGCTCATTGTCTCACAAAATGCAGGGGCCTCAAAAAACGTAAGATGAAAAATTATTTTGCTCAATATGTTAATGGGTGTTCGTACCTGACGAACTTGCAACTTGGAAATGGTTGTGAATGTGAACATCACCAACATGAAGCACGCCTAGAAATAACACAGAACGCGTGTTAATTCTTCGCTGCATCGCTATATAGTTCCCAACCTTTTTCTTCATTTTACATTTTTGTTGACTTAGTTTACCAGATTCATCCTTAAAACGCGTGGTTTGCAATCTACCCACTAGCTAATTCAAAATACTGGTAGAACGCGTTCAACATCAGTTTGGTTTTAATTGAAGACGTTCATTAACCTCATCGGGATATCCATCTTTTCTTGACAGGCATTGCAACATAACTGAAGCTGGCCAAACAAATTCAATGTGACAATGCGTCGAGTTACCAAAAAACGGTGTCACAACAGAGAAACAACAGTAACGCATACTTTAACAGTGCTAATATTTTGCATTGCCCTTCTCCTTAATGCACTATCCACCTGGGCGGGGAGAAAAATTTTCTTCTTAGGAAAATTTATTGTCGGTTGCCTAGCAATACACATATGTTTGAAATGAGCGCATCGAATTGTTGTTCAAATTTGCNTTTAACTGCTAATATTTAAGTGCTAATATTTTGCATTGCCCTTCTCCTTAATGCACTATCCACCTGGCTGGGCGTGGAGAAAAAATTTCTTCGCAGGAAAATTTATTGTCGGTTGCCTAGCAATACACATATGTTTGCAATGTGCCCATCGGATTATTGTTCAAATTTGCCCCCAGAAAACTCAGTGGACACCGATTTACCGGACTAGTACGTTTTGGAAACGAGAAATACAGACGATTTCCCGTGCAAAAATTAGATAAATGAATTTTGCTGCAGCAAAATTTTAAATCCCGAATTTTAAATCGTATATTGTCCCTGCAAAATTTACCAACAAAAATCTGCCCCTGGAGGTTAAAATATCCGAGGTTAAGAAATGTCCCTGAAGAAAGGTATGTTCTTGTGTACAGACGGTTAGATCTCTACAATTTTCTGACATGTCCGATTGGATGAGCCCATATCAAACTGTAAGTTTAAACAGTGTGTGGTGTTTACATTTACGAATCATTTACCAGCATTGGGTCATCGACAACATGTTTCGCCATACGTGGCAACACAGCGCTATCGCTGACAGAGACACTGTAATTGATTAGAAAACCGAAATTACGTTCTAATGTTTATTCAAGCAGGCTATCGATTTTACTTCAAACACCGTAAAACTATAGGAAAAATACCGAAACCTGTTGATGACGAATAACAATGAATGTGCAGTTGTGCATTGTTTAGTGTGCTGGCATTTTGCAGCCTGCTATAGCCTTTACAGGAAGCTCACTTTCCCAACAAGGCACAACTCTGAAAACAGGGAGAGGCTAAACAACAGGCTTGTTGATTTTATGGCGAAACTTTCACCTTCAGTCAATTGTCCCCAAAACAGCAATAATATTGTTTTGTTGCTGTTTGCTTTACCAGTTTCATGGCTCTTGGTGGAGGGATTGCTTCAGCAAGTTTAACCACAGAGTTGGCTAAAAATTCTCATACTTCACCGATCATATAAAGAATGACAAACACGCGAGTAAATCCGTAGGCCCCTATACGCTCAATCAAGCGGAACTTTTCGAAACCGCAAGAAGCCTGTTTACAGCAAAAGCGGCACTTTTCCAATTTCGAGAAGCCCTTTCAAAACAACAATAACGCCACATGTGAGGATAGCAGAAACATGTACCTATTGCTTTGTCAAACCACGCTATTAGTGCAATAAATGTTCCTAAACTGTATTGTTGTAGCGTACTTCAGATAAGAAAGTTTTAATGCGTTAATGTTTGCCTAACGTACGTTTTGGCTCACCTGCATTTTCCAGCTTAAGTTCATGTTCCTCATTTTCCATCGTTAAATAATCATCACAATAAACAAGCAGGTTTTCCTTGGATTAGCAAATCCACTCACATCACCCATCAGGCAGTGGTCAGCAAAGAAATCATTTGAGTGTAGCCATAGCAGTAGGTTGCCTGTCTTTAATGTACATTAAATATTAGACTTTAGAAGATGGTAAAACTAAATATACTGGAAAACTTCCTCTGCAAGTGGTTAGCTATTCTACATAATGCTTAACAAGAAAATTTTTCTGTCGGGCCTGCAAAAGACTGTTTTTTTTATAAAATACCCAGGGTGTACAACCTAAATAAAAGACTCGTATACTTTCCCCTTTCTACGTTATTGAGCACAACTTGGCCACACTAACACTTCCCGAATTGCAACACAATTGCGTAAGTTTTCTGCAACGTTTCACGTCACTTTTCTCACAAATTCTATTTTCGAGTAGGACATGCGGTCGGTACGCGGACGCATTGCCTGTGGCTTTGCTTTCTTCGTGATTCTGCGTTTCCGCTTTTACCAGTTCGGTATTTCCCTGTAGGGGCGGGGAGAAAGATGCGTAGGCGTTCTCTGCAGATTGCAGCTTTGGTTCCTGTTTTCCTGAAAATGGGCAGTTTAAAGCAGGGTTGTGCAAAGTGCTGCCCGCGGTCCAAATGCGGCCCTGAATAGAAATTATGCGTCCTTTTGTTTTCACACAGATTTACGCAACCGGCCAAGTCCAATTTATTATCCTGTCGCTAGGATCGTGATTCGAACAAAGCTTTACGTACGAATTCCACTCATTTTTTGCTTTTGTAAACAGAATGAGTTTTTGATATGTAAGTATAGTCAAACAATGTTAAACGAAGGTGTGCCCTTCGGTCTGATTTGGGTAATTCTATTTTGCTCCCCGGTAATAAAAGTTGCACACCCCTGGTTTAAACCACGTCGCGTGGTTGTCCACTTTGGTTTTGTGTAACTAGTAACTAGTTAACAAAATTTTCTTTTCATAGCCTGTTAGCGCTGTAAAACACGGTTATTGCACCTTTGATAAAACGGTAAAACACAGGCTATGTTGGTTTTGGGCAAAGTATTTAATTAGGAGTGAACGCCTTGCCAGTTCATGGATGTTTTGGACCGGTGACGTAATCGACAAAAATTGCTGTGACGAAATGCCAAAATACTTGTTTATTTTGATTGAGTTGAAAATAACACAGAAAAATTTAAAAAACACTTCACAGTTCAACAGCGAGCATCCTATGTGCAATTCCTTGACTCAAAATCTTGACTAGATTATGATAAAATTAAAAATCATGTTCCTGTAAAGGCACTTTTAATATATGCACAAAAAGGGTATTTCCCTTCCAAAAGTTAGTCAGGTGAGTGCATGTTGCGTCTTCGCGTAGTTATTGCGTAAGCGTCAAATTTGTTCTGCATATTCAAACCCTTTAAGAAACTTAACGTTGGGCTTAGTGTCGTTTTTATGGCAGTAAGAATACAGTCAATATCATGTGCTCTGAACAACAACTGTCGTACGCAAACAAAACTATTTTGGCGCCGATGGTAAGGATTGGCAGGCTGCCAACACGACTTCTAGCTTTACAATACGGCGCTGATATTGTATACAGCGAGGTAAGAATGGGGTTCTTACATTTTACATTGTTTATTCAAGTTGTTAGCAGTAACTCATTTGCTCAACCCAAAACTTTGGCACATCAACCGACTTAAATACCAGTCACCTGAAAACAGATAAACACTTCATTGTGACTTAACATTTAAACTGTTAAAAAGGTAAAATAATTGTCATTTTTGCATCGTTAGTTTGCTGTATTTTGCATTTCTTTGCTCAGTTATTTATTAAAGTTTCATCGTCACAATTTTACTTTTCTCATAAGATTTTTTTAATAGGAAATCATTGACCATCGTTTTATTCAGTGCAAGAGAACTATAAATAGTAAGTATAGGTTTTAACAAGAAAGTGGTTTTATGTTTTGTATTGTGTTGGAAAAAGCTAATGGTAGTTTTTTTAAATGCAAACAATGGTGCCATTTTTGTAGGTGCTTTAGACACAATTGACTTTACTTTGGATCATGACAGTCGTCCAATGTTTAGGACTTGCGCAGAGGAAAAGTCAAAAGTTGTTCTTCAGCTGGTAAATTTTGGTGTATGGTTGCCTTTTCCCCTGAAGTCATTTTTGAATGAATTGTTATTATTTTTTTCAAGTGCATTTAACCTCGCCTTTTGCATCTTTTTAGGGGACTGCAAATGCTGAAAGAGCCTTAAAAGCTTCCAAGCTTGTGTATGTCTTAATTCTGTTTGTTCAAAAAGTCAAATCAATGCAAATTTATGTGGTAATTTTGTTTAACATAGAGAAAAAGACGTTGCCGGAATCGATGTAAACATGGGATGCCCAAAAGAATATTCTACAAAGGTGCTGAATTCACCTCAATACAAATAATATTAACATTTGCTTTTATGGCTTCTAACTTGTTTATTTGTAGGGTGGTATGGGAGCTGCACTGCTGTCGAATCCTGAAAACATTAAAGATATCTTGACCACTTTGGTGAAGGGCCTGTCCATTCCCGTCACATGCAAAATTCGAGTTTTGCCCATGGTGAGTTGTCCAGTTACCTGGTACTACTCAATTAGCCAAAGATAGGGTCTTGTCGTGAGGCCGAATCCTATTTCAGGCATGCTAGATTTTCTAGACAAAGCCTTGTTGAAGGACATGTCTGGGATCTTTGATTTGTCTTGTCTTTGATTCAGTGTAATGCTTCTTGTGGGCCTGACAAACTGTGATTTCAGTTGAGTTTGTTTTACACAACCACAGAATATATAATGACATAATGACAAAAAAGCTGTAATAAGCTGCACAATATCAAAAGTTGTGTGGTGCAAAAAAGACAATGATGGTTGGAGCAGGGTAAATGTGCTGCAACTGCATCATGCTGACAGCTCTAAAACAATGTTTATTTGATTAACCTATGCTATGTATTTTTTAGCTTAAAGACACAATAAAACTTGTGCAAATGATCGAAAGCACAGGAGTGGCAGCTCTTGCAGTTCATGGAAGGCGTAAGGAAGAGCGTCCTCGGCATGCAGTGAGAGTTGATGAAATAAAAGCAATTGCTGAAGCAGTTTCCATTCCTGTAATAGCAAAGTAAGTTACAAGTAAAACATTAGTAGTCAAGCAGTAACCAACATGTTTTAAATTTTTCCTCAAATTTGTGAAATAACTTGTGCCTTTAGTGTCTTACACAGTTGCGTTTTAAATTGAAAACTGGTTTTAGTCATTTAGGTAGTTAACTTTCTAATGTAAGGTAACGGCAAATCTGTCATTGCCTAGAACAGCTGTAAAGTCATAACTTGCATAAGATGCCTATGTTTTTGGTGAAATTTTTACGTGTATATATTTTTATGTATATAAGTATCTTTTAGTAAGAGTGAAGGATGAATGACTAGTTACTTGCAACCATATGAAGTCAAGTCCTTATCCGTCATACTGTTCTGTGGTGTTTTCTGTAATTCAAAATATATGTGGTTTATTTCCCATTTGTATCATTTATAAATTGACAGACCTATAAGACACTTACATCTTGTCCACAATTTTTATTTCAAAATTTCAGTGGAGGTTCTGAAGATTGCATTCAGTCTTATAGCGATATTGAAAATTTTAAAACTGCAACTGGTGCTTCATCTGTTATGATAGCAAGAAGTGCACAACTTAATTGCTCTGTGTTCCGGAAAGAAGGACTGCTTTCTATGGAACAAGTGATCAAAGACTACCTCAAAATAGTAAGTGTGTTGCATGATATAAGCAGCAAAATATCTTTGTGAGGTTCTTTGCAAAGGTTTTTAGTGTTTTTCCTGATTTTGCCTCTTTTCACAATTCAGCTTACTAGATTTACCCCCAAAACCTTGTGTATTTGCCAATGTGTTTTGAAAGGAAATGATAAATGTAATGGAGCGCCACATCTCGCAAATGATTCCTCTGCACAGCGACTGCCTTGTGCTCGCAAGGTTGTGGGTTCTAATCCTACCTTGGTCGTTTGTGTTTACAGGGGCAAGAAACTTAAGCGAAATTGCTCAAACCCTTTAGAACCCGATCTGTTGGCCAAAATTGAGACCAGCATAAAAAATTAAATAAACTATGACCTGCAAAAGGCAGGGTCCTCGACAGTGGACTCATTATGACTATAAAGCATTCAGGTGCTTTCTGCCCTCCACAAATATAATTAAACCAACAAAAAGCTTATGTAGACTTGCTTGACAAATTTTTTTCTTTACATATTATTCTTGCAAAATATCAGTAAAATTCAATTGCAGGCTGTGCGATATGACAACCACTACATCAACTGCAAGTTCTGCATTCTTGAAATGATGAAGGAAAAGCAAGAAACCCCTGCTGGACAGGCAGTGAGGTCAGCTCTGTCACTAGAAGAAATCTGGTAAGCCATCACACAACTCTATTTGGCTCAAGCATTAAGTACTAACAAAAAGGATAAATGTTCTAACAAGATTTACCTAATTCACATTTTTCAACTTTAAACACGGGTCTGTTGATAATTCTTATGATACATCTGCTGACTTAAATGGTTGTTAAAAGTGACATACTTCACTAATCAAACATTTCGGCAATATGTTTTTGCATATTTTTATTTTCACGTTTTCCCGCTTTATGTGCATAAATACTTGTGTGTCTGGTTCAAACCTCAATCTATTGTTGATTAAGGCCTGAGTTAATGCAAAAACATTAAATGAATAAAGTATGCCGCTTTTAACAACTGCCTGGGTCAGCATATTTATGATAACACGCACCGGATTTTTTTTACAAAGATACTTTAGTGTCCTTTCTCTTTCTAAGTCATATATTGTTATTTCCAGCGCTGCTTGGAATATGACGGACTACCTGCATACGTCACGAGCAAAACGGGGACTTCCCTCGGGCGAAGACGTCAGCAATGACGAACCTGCACTGAAGAAGTTTCGGAACGATGACATCACGACAATGGACTTTGTTCTCAAGCGGTGCGATTACAGAATGAAAAATGGAAAAAGTCCCAAAACGATCTTGTTGGAATGGTGCCGGGGCAGAGAAGAAAAGGAGCCTGTTTATGAAACAGTAAGTAAAAAGTGGTTTCTTCAAAAAGTTTGCGTCAAAAATGGCATTTAAATCATATAGATACACCAATCACTCAACCCTTAAAATGTTAAAAGAAATATTTTAGGCAAGAAAAAAATGTTGGAAAAGAAATAATTGAGCAAGAAGATCAGCCTCGGATTGGAAGTTTTAATAATTGGCTTAATGTAAACTAAAAAATAAACAAAACTACTTTTTAAAAAGACTGTAGTTAACTCGATGCAAACAAAAAACAAACTAAAACTCCCGACGAGCCACACTGCCTATACGCAACCGAAGTCAACAGTTCCAGTGTTATCGTTACTTTTAAGGCAAACTAAAAATCTGCACATCTCAGATGCTAAGAATGAATGACTTGGCTACCTAAAGCAAATGTCATTGAAAGCCTCATTTCGAAATCAGGTCATTGTTTACCGTATTATTCGGTGCTACTTTATCAGAACGACCTTCCGTTTTACGATTTATGTCACAAAAACGGTATGAACCAAGAACTCGAACTAGTGAGTGAACTGACGCATTAAAAAATCTGGACTGGGGGTAAAATTTTGATTGAACTGTTAAATGGGGGTTAAAACCAACAACCTGCGTCAAAATGGGGTTTGAGAGAAAAACACGTCTTGTCTTATTGCTGATTTCAACTTCCCTTTGTATCTTATCAAAATACCTTCCTGTCCCTTTGAAAAGTGTTGGGATTTTAACAAATATATTTGCAGGTTTGCCGTGACACGGATAGACGATTCAATTCAGTGCTCACTTGCGCCGGGAAGATGTACAGGTCGACATATTGGTAAGTTAATTGCCTGGGTTAATAGATAAATGATAACACAGACAATTTGCCACAACAATTCGTATACACATCACCCACTGTATGCAATTTTGTGACAAAATGTTAGGTTAAAACGTTGCTCATTTCTGTATCTGTTTTTGTGCATAATAACGCTTCAACTAGCTTTCAAATTGAACAGTGTCTCCAAAATACCGAACCAACACATGTGTTTAAATACATAACGGATTACTAACATTGCAGCAACAAATATGTTCAAAACACCACGAACCAAAACTAACACCGCTTTCCAACTAACCCACAAACATGACCAATGGCTCTAAAACCAGCAAACTTATGCACAGGGAACGTAACAAACGACTTGCTGAGCAGGCGGCGGCCGTCGTGTGCCTGCGAACTTTAGGCGTCGACGACGGGCGGGTTAAAATTGATTTGACCAATGGTAATGGCCCTGGCCCGCACACGTGACCTTGCCGACCAATGGCGAACCATCTTTCGCCGACACAAGTTTGAATCAGCCAATGGTGAACCTTATGGGTAGCAAAATAGCAGAACATGCGTCTGTGTTTGTGTTCAAAATGCGTGATTAAGTGGTTGGTGGATCTTTCTTTTTGCCTCGTGTAATTGGTCGTGAATTTGAATTTTTAGCTTTCGTATGTGGTTGCTACGGACAAAAAGAAATGTTTTTAATTCTTTGTGATCGAAAGCTGATAGTGGAAATACACATTATGTTAAGGTTTTTATTGATTTTATCTCGCTTCTTGACTCTTAACATCATCCACAATACAATGCATTTTTCATACTTTAACACATTGGCTATTCATTTGAGTATAAGTTTGTAGATGTCCTGAACGAAAAGCAGTTCAAACAAGTTTTATTATGAATTTCAACTGAGTTCTATGCTGACAATGAGTTAAGTGGAGTGACACTTGCTTTACCGCCATCTAGCGAATATAGAAATTGCTTTCTTATGCTACTTGGTGGCGGTGCGGAGCAAGTTTTAGTTTTTTTTTGACTTGTTATCGGAGTTGGTTGGGTTTTCTAGCGCATTAGAGGCAATAAGCTGCGATGAAAAAGATATACAGAGAAAGAGTTTCAATATATTATTATTATTTTATACTGTGTGACTAGTATAAAGTACACATTTCGTTTATATTCCCTGTTAAAAAACAAAAAAGCACTTGGGTCCCCTAAATGCGACGGCTTGTTAGCCCACGTCCTTCCCAAGACTCACGACTAACTTGGACTTGGAACTTCAAGCCTGAATATTTTCTTTTAAAATATGTTTTACATCCTGGGTCGAGTGATATTTCCTTCCAGATAGATCGATGGTTTCCAACCTTTAACATTTCGTGATATCGCGTCTTGTCTAGTAGAGGAGGAATAAAAACTTCCAAAATAAGCAAAGGTTGGAAATCATTAAGAAATGTTGGAAACCATTGTCTTGGGCGATTAGAAAAAATACATTTACAATTAAAACATGTTGCCGACCACCCCCCTGGTTGGTCTGAAAAAACGGTATTAGAGTGTTTGGTTGAGCCCGAAACTGATAACAAACAACCTTTGTAAAGTGAACACGTCAAACGGTGGTGGAAAGTCGAGCAGTCAATCAAACTTCGCAGCGGCGCTTTCATTGCTTGAAATCACTCGGATAACGAATCAACACTTCTCTGCGCGCATTAAAAATGGATGAGCGCACCGCCGCTAATCGCAAAATTATTTATAGCGCCCGCCACAGCGCGAAATATCAGATGAGAGATAGGTTCATATGAGACGGATAGATCGACGCCCCCCGCCTTGAGTACACAACATATGAATTGCTGGAGTTTTTTCATCGCCTGCCCGCCTGTTTTGAACCGCAAATATCAACGCAGAGCTGTTAGAAGGTTGTGGTGGCAGTGTTGTTATATTAACAACCTGTCAAGATCCTTGTCATAAGAGCAAATAAAATTATTGTTTGGCTACAAGGCACACCTAATGTTAAAAACAGATTCAATACCCACAAATCATGTTGTGTTAGATGTTGTTGCACCGTCCGGGCAAAAATTGTCGGGTTCTTATAGCTCTCTATGTAGAAGGCATTAAGTTTTACGTAATTGTAAGTTAATATTGGTGTAAATTTATGAACTTTCAATTTTTTAGTTCGTTAACAAATGCTCCAAAATGTGAATAAAGTTTCTTTGAAATTTAGCTTAGTCAAAGTCATTGTACATATTCTCGAACTCGTTATCTAACTGTAAAGTAACTTACGACAACACAGGGATATGGTCTTCCATCTACGCAGTCAATTTTTCAATGTTTTGATTTTAGGAACAGATGTCTTGTTAACGTGTTTTAATAAAAACACAAAGCTCTTTGAATTCAACAGATATATTGCTGCGTATTTGTCCGAAAAGCCAGGCCTTCCGAATTATAAAAATCATATTCTCTTTACAGGGATTGGTTTTAGCTGACCAGTATATGTGTGGTTGAACAACATCACAAACCTGGTAAATGGTGCGTTTAGTTTTACTATTGATGTACATAGCAATGTCAAATTAGTTGGACTGTATGAAACTATTACCTTAAGTGCCCTAAAATACGAGAAACCAATGAAAATGTTTTTTCGTTTTCGTCTTGCACTTGGTGGATATACATGGCTCTGACAACAATCACACTAACTTTTCCATCTATCTACCGCCCTCCAGTGAGCGTTTAAATCCGGCGTGATTCCGACTTTACAATCAGGCACGACAGCCATTAGGCGGAATCCAACCATCTACAGGCGTATGTTGTCCGTACAAATGCACCTACATTCACCTTTGGACTGTGTTTTATCGTATGAGATTGGCGCCTTAGTGCTATGATAGTCATCTCTCGTTGAGCAGAGCCACATCAAGTCGTCGGGTGCGCTATGAATAATTTCGCTATTTTTTACTGATGTTATGATTGGCGGTGAGGAGAAACGGGTTGTTGGAGATTACGAATTCGTTGCAACTAATTTAGCTGAACTAAAAAGCTAAAGCATCTGGATCTTCCAACATGAATCTAAAGTACTTTCGGTGTGTGAGCAGACTAATGGTAAACATATCGCAACAAATGTTTGAAAAATGCAAAAACAATTCATATTTCACATACATTTCTTCGTATTTGCCTTTCAGTGCATTTACTGGTCAGGTGCAACATATCAAATTTGCAGGAATATCCGCCACTTTTAACAACATACTGAGCATGACTCAGTGTTTACGTGTCACAGTACACATTACAACCTTATAAAGTATTTGAAAAAAGATGAACTATAACAATTTGTGGTTTTTGTGTGCAAAACGCGAATCAGAATTCTTGTTTTCGAGCGTTCACAACAGTTGATTTTATTTAAGTTTAGAGTTAAAAATACTTGAACATTTGTCAACATGACAATGCAGTGGGACCATTGGTTACTTGTTTCCTACTCGCAATGCAAGTAATTATGGTTTTCTGAACAAAACTTAGTTGCCCCATTAAAATGCGGTCCATTGTTTGGCTCCATTTTTGACAGAAACATATTCAGCAGGATCAGCATTGTTTTTAAATTCCCCCCATTTGCAACACGTGCATAAAGTACCATATTTAAATTCATACACTTGGAATATATCCCGATTCTAAGCAGGAATGGCAGTACGGTACGTTGGTAAAGAGATACAATAAAACTCAGTACGAACCGTACAGTAATGTCATTCCTGATTCTGAGAACGACCCTCGAATAATTTCTGTAGTGACTCGGTCGTAGATCACTCACTTCGTTCTCTGTCACCCGATATCCGCAACGGAAACAGGACTTCCGTTGCTCGTTCGTTTTCGCCATTCCTTTTATCTGCTCGACCAATAAATTAAAGTTTGTTTGGCACTTTAGTCTTGCTCCTACCAATTGTTATGCCGAAGTTTTTAGGCACGTAAGTCTTACGTCCAACATTTTCAAGCGCGGTCGGATTTTCTGTTTTTTTCTCAAAATATGATTTGTAATGCTTATTTTTTAGAATCACATAAAACTAAGTATCACCTTACGGCACACCGGTTACGGAGCACTGTCATGAAAGAACCTGATTGAATTTGTCCTCTGACAGTGGTTCCCAGCCGGGGAGGAATTTTCCTCCATTTTTTTCGCGCCTTATAACGTCTCAACGTTGCGGGGGGGTTTCCGGCTTGGTGATTGNTTGCTCCTACCAATTGTTATGCCGAAGTTTTTAGGCACGTAAGTCTTACGTCCAACATTTTCAAGCGCGGTCGGATTTTCTGTTTTTTTCTCAAAATATGATTTGTAATGCTTATTTTTTAGAATCACATAAAACTAAGTATCACCTTACGGCACACCGGTTACGGAGCACTGTCATGAAAGAACCTGATTGAATTTGTCCTCTGACAGTGGTTCCCAGCCGGGGAGGAATTTTCCTCCATTTTTTTCGCGCCTTATAACGTCTCAACGTTGCGCAGCTATTTCCGGCTTGGTGATTGTTTTAGTGAAATCGGGTCGCTATTATTTCTTTCACCGAGCGAAATAAACTCAACTCAACTCATAGTTAAGTTATTCATGATAAGTGTGGTATTTCTTCCTAAGCAAATCAGTGGTTCCAAACCTTTGAATATTATTTTACACCACTTCTTGTAGGAAAGGAATGAAAAAAGTTTCAAAATAAGCAAAGGGGGGAATTCATCAAAAAGGTTTGGAGCCACTGCCCTATGACATTCATGCTCTACTCAGTGGGCGGATGTCAAAGACAGGTCTACTCTCACGGCGGGAGAAGCCGTTAATGACGGAGATAATGATGACAGCCCCGTTCGCCAGTGTGAGTCGTCTAATCTGCGGGCGCAGCGATGCGTCGTGATCAGCGAAATATGTGGCCCAAGTGTTTTGGGTCGGACGGCCTTATCTGGAATCGCGATCGCCACGCTCGGTACGGGGTTGGTACGGCCCTGTTCGATTCTGACCACGATAACCTGGTGCGGCAATGAAAGCCGCCCTGTGAGAGTTGGACCGCGGCGATGGCCAAGCCTACAGACATTATGTTGCCAGGTTAAATAGATTTAGCGGTTTTTCCGCGATCCGCCGCCTATATCGGGCGGGCCCACGGTGGCGCATTAATCTCGCAGCGAGCGGGGAAGTTTCAACTCGGACGGGTTTCTTCGAAAATGCTTCCGCGGCCTGGCTGCGGCGCGAATTCCGCTGATGCTGCAAAAACCTGGCGGCCTTTTTCGAACTGCCGCTCAACAAATTGCAGCGGGATTACGGGATTTGTGCTCGACTGTGAACGCGTACGTGTGATTTGTGCGTACACAGATGTGTGTAAAGTTGAGTTTTGACAACCGGGCGTAGAGCCTGCAACACTGACATCGAGGCGTTTCCGCGACGTGTGATTGGGAGAAACGACCTGCTGTCGTAAAACAAGGAGCCTTTGTCAACGTTGGTATTAAAAAAAACACGAACAAAAATGAACATGGAGTTTATTGTCTTGCCATTAATTTACAGTTGGTCTTTCTACAAAAATATGGCGGTCATTGTACCACGACGTCAACCTAAATTCGCTTCTCATAAAAATACCTATGCGGGACCTCGATCTAAACGACTACAAGTCTGCCTTTGTTAAACAAATCACGATGAAACAAATTTTCCGTTGTTGTGTAAAGACGAAATTACACTGGAAAGCCTGCTTTCCATACAGCGGTATAACAGAAAAATCGAAAAACGTCAGCCCTTCTAGTTTACTTTAAAGGTGCGAAAGAAAAACTTGACCCCATTGGGCATTCGCTTGACGTCTTCCCTGGCTTTTGTATTTTAGTACACATATTTTAGTATTTTTGTATATTTAACAGTTTTGGTACGGGAAAGCACAAATTATGTCGTTGTCACCAGACGAAGACATTGCCAAAACACCTCAACTTAATTGAAACGCATAGAGATATTTAGCAAAATATTTGTTTTTAAACAAGGACCTGACCTAAATTTCTTCCACTTTCAAACGATCGATCCATCTTTTGAAATATATTACAAAAAGTTATGTGAAATGTCTTTAACAAATATTTTCTTATTTTTTGTGCTTGGGCAAATTTTAATGACGCACAGTGTAATATTCCAACCAGAGCGTTTTGATTCTTAAGCTTATCTCGGTGGGAGGCTCCACTCCCACAAATGCAATAAACCCTGATTCCATTATGGAGCAAGAAAAACTATCAACAGAACAAATCCCAAAATTCCTGTTTGAGATCTTGACCTTGGGAGATTTGCTTAACGCACGCGACCGATTGACGTCACATCCGGGCCACCACGAAGGCAGACTTTGCTTGCTGAGAGACGACTAAGGATTGGTGTTCACGTGGATCTGCGCACGTATTCACTTACCATTATGGATTTTAGACCTACCTGTGTGGGGATTGTACAACTTATAAACCTGTAAGCTTCCTAAAAATAGTACTGTGACGTGTGAATGCACTGAAAGGGCAAAACATATTGCTTACATGGTCACACTTTAATCTGAAATGAACTTGCGCTGCTGGACACTGTTTAAATTAAATTTCTGATGTTATGAGATATAACTCAAAAGGTCTATTTTATGAGTTTTTTGGGACGTTTTTGGACATTACATTTGAGATCACTTTTCAGATTGTAGCTTAATGAATGCCAAAGTTACATATTTTATATCTTTGTACACTTAAGAGTGGTGCTTGTCAGCGGTTTAGCTGTGCAGAAATTGCAACTTATTGCAAATCTTCAAAACCGCTACGTCACAATAAGAAGATACAAGCCAGTACTTGTGTGTAAAAGAATTTTCTACGTTTCGACAAACGCTGTTGTCGTCATAAGGAATGACTCGGAAAAGCGTCAGCTTGTAGAAACAAAATGCGCATCGCATACTACCGGGCACCAGTGGTTCTTAAACTACAAGCTTGCGGTACATTCACAAACCAAATATTTTTTTCGCGGCGCGCTTTGTAGGCTTAAAACGCAGATAGTTGTTGAAAGAAATTATTTTGCAGCTTTAATGTGTTGGATGAAACTGATTTTGGTGACAAGCAAGATCATGACGAGGTTCTAACGTTGTCATGCACACACGCATTTCGTCATAAACCTTATAAATTCCCTTGCGGTACAAAGCTGTTTAAAAATCACTTGGTNCTGTTTAAAAATCGCTTGGTTACTCACAAACACACTTCCACATTTTTCGGGTGCAAATTCAAACAGCCTCCAGCAGCTCATTACTTCAATACACCAGTTCGACAATGCAACACGGCGATGTAAAGATAAGAACGGTGGACATTGCCAGCTCCGCTCCGCTGTGGGAAACCGATGTTTAGAGTCAGCATCGTTCCTAATCCCCTTCCCCGGTCTTATCTCGGGGCCTGGGACAATGCCACCGTTTTCGGGTGAACGTGTAACTGCCCTTCGGGGTTTATCTTATCGCTGGACGTCCAATATCCGCGTGGTCATTAAGTGGGTCGGGCGAGGTGTCGAGGCAGCGTTATGTTTGTAAACAAGCGTTAATTGTGCACGCCACCGGCCTGGGTCCCTTCCTGTGCGCAAGTAACGGGGACAACGGCTGTTTCTGGTTTAAAAACCTCTTTATTTGATTGAATTTTTATGAGGGTTTGGTTGCTTACTTACTTTAAAGCCAAGAAGTTTTTTATTCCAGTTGAAAAAAATAAAGTGAGTTTGGCTTTTTGTGTTTTTAACAGCGGAATGTTGTCAGTGTAACCTGCCTGTCGCGACACACATAAAACGAAAAAACGCGACATTTTTCGTAAATTTTTTTCTTACTGTAGATTTAATACTGCGGTAATATTGACCTTGAAAAAAACAACCTGTTTTCGCATTGCTCTGTGTTGTTCATTCCAATGTCTCCCTGGTCGCTATTTCGAGACACGAGCCACGTGACAATCCTGCGCCACCTGACATTTCATCACACCTGGCGCCCTGACGTCACCCCGATGTTTATTTCGTCACAAACTTGCACAGGACGTCACCGATTATTTTGGATCAACACCGGATTAGTCCGCAAAAATGCTCAACAGTCACAATTTTGCGGCATCGGCGCTAAACGATGTTGTTTCCGTCGGGCCGTGAATGACCTCGAGTTACCCCGTCGAGTTTGCCTGGTATTTTGAACCCTGTTGACAGAAAACACGTGATTGAGCCGTTCGTGGAAAGGCTTCATGATGTTGCGACGCTTGTGGTGTAGAGGTCCAGGCATGGGAAGCCTGATTTTGCATTAGGCACAAGTTAAGCATTCCTGTCGAGTTCATAGTTTAACTGTTATGGCGTTATTTTATATTTCTGTTTTTGGTGGTTAATTTTGTATCGTGGAAACAACTCTGGCTGATTCTATAAATCCGAACAAATTTGAGCTGAAATTTTCTGGGCCTTTAAGTGGACAAAAAAATTGCAAAATGAGGCGGAAACTTAAGACGATTGGTGTTTGGGTTTTGAGGTCCTTTGTCGAAATAAATCACACATACAGCTTCTGATTTAAATATATGTTTTGTGAAAACCCGTTTTTTGAAGGAGAGGTTGTACACACAAAATATGTTGTGTTCCCTACGCAAGGTAATTTCAAAGAGTACACATGTTTTGAAACATTTTAATGCAAAACACTTTACTTTAAATAAAACGTCTTTTGAAATTTGGCTGCCATTGTATGAGGACTTTTTAAAATGCACTTTAAATTGTAATTAAGTTTACCCAGCACGACCATCTAAACAATCAACACATTTCCATTTCCGTTGGAATAAACCACTACCCTTTGGTGCCCTTTACTTCCCCCTTTAAAAATGTCTTTATTTTCATCTTCCGAGCAATCAGCTTTCAGAGGTAATGAAATTCGACGTGTTGTCCCCATCAGGCGCGGAGTCTTCCGCCAAGGATGCGGAGACCACAAAATATTTCCCCGGCCTTTGACTCCGGGCGCCCGGCCACCGTCAATTCACATTTTCACAATCGGCACCGACGTAAAAAAAAGAAAAGTAACTGGCGTTAAAAATTCATTGCGCCAAAGCCCTTTGTAAGACCAGGCAGCTTTTGGAATTCTCAAACCGAGAAAAATTCATTTGCAACCGACTCTGACTTAATTAGTTTCGTTCGTCGACGGCAGGGCGTGTGTATTATTCATAACGGTCCTCGCGAGTCTTCCTGGCGCCAGTGTTCCGATTTCCGACAATTAAATTTTCGCTCGGCTTGATTCGGTGATCTGTGCCCTCGTGGCGAAGTGTTATCTACCGGGACCATCACTTCTACTAATGTTTTCGTTTCATTTTTAAGTCTAAGACCTTGGCGCTTTGCTCGGTTGGCAGTTGTGCGTGATTTGAGTTTACTGGAATCGGTAAGATTGCAAGATTGCTTTTTCAAGTCGCGAAGTATTCGAGTTGCAACTCCTCGCGAACACTGTCAACCCCAAATAAGAAGATACAAGCCATTACTTGGCTGTAAAACAATTTCTACGTTTCGAAAAACGCTGCTGTAATCATCAAAAAGCGTTGGTGGAAATTAGGAAAATGTCAAACACAAGTAATGGTATTTTTGTCGAGATCCCTAAAATCCGTAAGTTGCGTGGCTAAATATTTTAGCCTTTTCATGATTATTCTAGTGATCACAAGCGGCTTATTCATGTTAAAATTTTTGTCTTAAATCGCACTTTACATCCTGAACAACAATTCAGCCTCGATTACAAGGTAAACTCTTGTTCAACCTTTGCAGTTGACTGTTCTCTTATTTTTTTGCACATAAAAACAAACAATTCTTCACTTTCTGACCAAAGCAGGAGGATGTTTTTTGTGAAACACGCTTTATATTCGCGAAACAAAACGCAAAGGAAAAAATCGTAAATAGTAAGAACGAGAACAGTAAAAACGAATAATTACTTATCGATAAACTGGGCGAAAAAGTTTGGGAAAGTACACGCGATTAAACCGGCACGACTTTTTCGATTTGGTACCTCACGGTAAATCTGGCATGCGGCAAAAGTATGGCAAAAAATACCGTGTTTGGCGAATAAGGTCAGCGACTGAGAACGTCCAGTAGCACCGTGCAAAGATAAATACGCGTTGATTTCTTTGGGGGAGCGAAGAAAACTCGTCTTTTTCACATAATTGGCGCACTTTATACCGTTGCAGTACGGTCGTGTAGAAATGTGAAATTGCATGACATTCACACAAGCGGAGTTACGACAAAATGAGCGTTATCTACTTGCATTGGTGGTTGCGCTTGTTCAGTGGTTCCTAACTAGTGAGAAATTTTATGGGTCAAGGGGAGGAATTAGAGCTAAGTTTTTCATGACAAGTGTAACAATTCTTTTAGGGACGACCAGTGATTCCAAACCTTTATTATTACTTTTTACCAG